>JAMQGT020015111.1:0-131757 GCA_024447675.2 Pterophyllum scalare
CCCAAAAGAACTTTGCATCTGCTCCATTATGTCAGCTTTACTGTATTTATTTTTAGATTACTTGATTTTTTTTCTGTGGCTTTTCTGGACGTTCTCAGAACGCCTTTAGGGAACACTTGTGTTTTCACGACAAATCGCTGGAGACAGAAGCTTTAATCCTCTGGCTTTATCTCTTCTGAAGTCACAGAAATCACAAAGCACAGCTGAATAAGTCAACAGGGCTCACCGTAAGTGTCTGTCTTTGCAGAGTGCCACCATGACCAACAGGTTGCCGAAAACTGTCATGACGATGATGATCGAGAGAAAAATGGTGAGAGCAACAGTCTCCAGCGAGCTCAAGAATTCCTGCTCCTCCTGTTGGTCCTGCTGTTGTTCTTTAGAGTTTATTGTGTCATCCAACAAACTGCAAGAGAAAAATAAACCAAGTAACCAACAAATCAATCAAAACAACAACAAAACACTAGTTTATCAGTCTTAATTGTGTATATTGCATATATGCTTAATTACTGAGGGTATAGTCTAGTTATTGAATGGGATATGCATACAGGTTTCACAATGTGTTTCATGAGTGGGAAGTGACTGGAGGGTTCTGAGGATTTGCAAGTACAGTGGGTATGGGAAGTATTCAGACCCCTTTAAATTTTTCACTCTTTGTTTCATTGCAGCCATTTGCTAAAATCAAAAAAGTTCATTTTATTTCTCATTAATGTGCACTCAGCACCCCATCCTGACAGAAAAAAACAGAAATGTAGAAATTTTTGCAAATTTATTAAAAAAGAAAAACTGAAATATCACATGGTCATAAGTGGTCAGACCCTTTGCTCAGTATTGAGTAGAAGCACCTTTTGAGCTAGTACAGCCATGAGTCTTCTTGGGAATGATGCAACAAGTTTTCCACACCTGGATTTGGGGATCCTCTGCCATTCTTCCTTGCAGATCCTCTCCAGTTCAGTCAGGTTGGATGGTGAACGTTGGTGGACAGCCATTTTCAGGTCTCTCCAGAGATGCTCAATTGGGTTTAGGTCAGGGCTCTGGCTGGGCCAGTCAAGAATGGTCACAGAGTTGTTCTGAAAAGCCGACTCCTTTGTTATTTTAGCTGTGTGCTTAGGGTCACTGTCTTGTTGGAAGGTGAACCTTCGGCCCAGTCTGAGGTCCTGAGCACTCTGGAAGAGGTTTTCTCTTCCAAAGCTCTTCTCCCACGATTGCTCAGTTTGGCTGGATGGCCAGGTTTAGGAAGAGTTGCTGGTCGTCCCCAAACTTCTTCCATCTAAGGATTATGGAGGCCACTGTGCTACTTAGGAACCTTGAGTGCTGCAGAAATTCTTTTGTAACCTTGGCCAGATCTGTGCCTTGCCACAATTCTGTCTCTGAGCTCCTGGGCTGGTTCCTTCGACCTCATGATTCTCATTTGCTCTGACATGCACTGTGAGCTGTGAGCTCTTATATAGACAGGTGTGTGCCTTTCCTAATCAAGTCCAATCAGTTTAATTAAACACAGCTGGACTCCAATGAAGGAGTAGAGACCATCTCAAGGAGGATCAGAAGAAATGGACAGCATGGGAGTTAAATATGAGTGTCACAGCAAAGGGTCTGAATACTTATGACCATGTGATATTTCAGTTTTTCTGTTTTAATAAATTTGCAAAACTTTCTACATTTTTGTTTTTTTCTGTCAAGATGGGGTGCTGAGTGTACATTAATGAGAAATAAAATGAACTTTTTTGATTTTAGCAAATGGCTGCAATGAAACAAAGAGTGAAAAATTTAAAGGGGTCTGAATACTTTCCATACACACTGTATTTTTGATTATATTATGTTACTTGTATCTTGTATCTCTAATATGTACTTCAATTTTACAGCATATTTGATATTGTCTGTAGCTGCCTAGAGAATGCAGAAAATTAACTAGCAGCTCTGGGACAACACATCTTTTCTCATACAAGATCAAATTTTGGTTCATGGTCCTTCAGAAATAAATTTTAAAAAAAAACTTTTAAAAAAATCAATCAAATCAGTATGGTATACTTTCATTTTCTGCACTGTGTCATTATAGTTAGGCTGATAGCTGTAACGATACAATTGTCAGGAGTCAGAAGTTTACATACACTCATCGTGGGCCTGACATGATAATTTGGCGCTTTTAATGATTTCTTTAAACTATTCATTTTCCAGGTTGGAATGATTGCAAACATACAATTTAGTGACTTTTAAAAATAAGAATTTGTTTGACAGCGCTCATTGGATTGACCAATATTCAGAACAATGGGAAAGTCCAAGAAACTCAGTGAAGATCTAAGAAGGAGCACCGTAGATTTATACAATTTGGGAATGTCTCTTAAGAACTGCAGATTCCAAGATTATCAGTGAAAACTATTGTACCTAACTACAAGCTATTCAGATGTGCCACCACTTTGCTAAGAGTCCCCCTTGTGCATTCTGGTCTTTGTTGATAGTAGATCAGTAAAGAAGGTCCAAGTCTTAAACACTGGCTCAGTTCATAATTAGTTCCGATTTAATCTTTAGGCTGAGCAGTCACATTGTCAGTGGTGTGCTTCACATCAGAATATATCTAACACTTTTAGCTCACTTACAGCATGCACACTGCTTGTCGTAAAGCACTCTAACATAATATTTTTACCTGAACATAGTTTTGACACGTTACTCCAACTCCACCATTTTTCTGGTGAGGACAGTCTTAATGAATGCACGATGGAAAATGTAATTTAGGATTTGTATTCAGCCATTGACATAAACGAGACAAGGCACAAGATAAGTCGCAAGGTGTGACTCGACAGAAATGTGCAGAGAGCAGTAATGCCAAAGTTAGCTGGGACGTAATATACTTGGCTTATGATTTTTATGACTTACTGATGAGGTGATGCTGTGGCCATCACTAGTCATCTGCATTGAGATTAGCAAAGGAGAGTCCTCATCACCCCATGCTACGGCCCTGTTGAGACACACACACACACACACACACAACGATGATGTAATGTTGCTGGCTCTTACAGTAAGTCTGCATTTTTCTGAAAATAGTAGTTGGCCTTCGTGTATCTAAACTGACTGGATTTCTCGTTCTTGTTTGTCTATCTTGTGGCACCATTCAGGAGCCAAAAATGTGGTACTTGTACCTCAAACAAGTAATTAGATCACAGCTTGAAAACGTGTGATATTTATAGGGCAAACAGTCTGCAGCGGGCAGGCAGCAGCTGTTACTGCCAGATTAAATCAGCATGTTAGTTTATCTTTGTAATGAAATAATAATACCATACATGAGTGAGCACCACAAGGGGAAATTCTCCTTTTTTATTTCCTTGTCAAGAAAGATCAAAAGTCAGATTCCAGCTACTGATGGACTGCTGGAGCTGGTAGAGATCGAGACCCTTGTTCCGCTCCTCCTTACTGTACTTCCGCTCCTCTTAATTATGCTGATAAATAAAGTAATCCTGGTGACACCACTTTAAAAGCCAAAGAATCACCAAGGTTTTTAGTCATCCACCATGAACCTTGGATATCTGTGACAAAAATGACTCCTTGCTCACTATTACAAAGTGAGTTTGCCATTTTCTAGTGTTTTGCCTATGTATAGTTAGAATTCCTTTTCCTTATATAGAACATTTAATGCATTCCACAATTCTGTAGCAGTAGTAGCGCAAATAAGTAGTAAATCTGGAGTGTGCCATCCATATCCAAGCATATTATTCCATCATACTTTGCGCTGAGAGAAATGACAGATGGACGAGAGGGTGCATAAACAGCCCCAAAAGTATTCATTCTGGAAAAGTTACAGTTAAAACACTTAGATGACAAGCAAACAAACTGAATAGTGCTTGAAAATGTTATTATATTTTTCCACTGAGTTCACCATGTGGTTCTAACCCTAAATAAGAATTAAGAAAGGGTGAATGAGGGAATATTTTCAGACATAATCAATGTAACCACAGTTGCATCTATCATGACATTGCATCTGGCCATGGATCGGTGAACTGTCCAGGGAGTATGACAGATGGAATAGACTCCAGCCCAACCACAACACTAAACTGAATAAGCAGAAGTCATGTTGGACCAAAAATGTAAACTTCATGGTGGTGGGCAAAAAGTCTTGGGGATGCTCAATTTATCTTTGGGTTAAATGTTAAATCCTTCAACAGCCTAATCTGAGTTACTGCTGATGTGAAATACACCAGTTTCACAATAAAGGATCTTAAAATGTAATTTGCCTAAAAGGATCATCAAGGTCTATTTTAGGAGGCTGCAGGGGCTGGGGTTCATATCCAGTGTGGTACCACTATTTTAGACTTTCTTTTCTTTCTCAGCCACTGTTCAGTTTTGTTTTCAGTTGCTGCTTCGTTAACTTTACTGATCAAAACGACTTGCTTCTGCAACATGAACTACATGCTGGCTAGGATCCCAAGGTCACAAGTCCTGGCCCAAAAATATAGTACATTCCCTTAGCATACTTTTTTTGTCAAACCAAAGAGGCAGACTAATCAGCTAACCACTGTTATACTTAGAATCATGATGCTAGCAAGGCTAAAGTAAATTTGTTATAAAAATAGATTTAGAAATTTATTATACTAACACAGGACCGAAGCACATGCTATTTGGGACTGGAAATGAATAAAAAAAAAAAAAGAGATCTGGAAATAGCTGGAGTCATGCACTTACATGTTACATTAGGCATCTGTTCCTGAGGAACAGCCTTTCATTGGTACAGTTGCTGATGCCTTATCAGTTTTAAGCAGCTATTACAACATGTGTGTTTCTCCCTTTTTATGATCCCTGTCTAAGCTTATTGCACTTGAGGGTCAGTATCAGCACCTGACAGACTGTGAAAGCCAGTGATCCTGTCAACACTACTTACTTCCTGCAGACAGATTAATGTTTATAGTTTGCCGTATCTGTGTATTATCCACCCTGAATTCTAAATCTGAACTAGTGTCTGTTCCTGACTTGGCTATAGTAAGGCTATCATATAAATTTTTAAAATTATTATTACTTTATTTTATCCTATTCACAATGGATTAATCCTGGCATGAAATAATTTTACAATTATGAACACACATGCAGATGTGAAAGAAATGTTAAGAAAGCTACAGTACGAGTCTATGAGACTCTGTGAGTCCTAATCTTGGTCATTTTTGACCTGTCCAGACTTATGTTTTAGACTTGTATATAACATTAACTACTGTAGGCTGGAAAAATATAGTGGCGATGAACACTGAGCTGAAACAAAGCAGAAGTGACAAGAAAAGTTCACAGTGTCTTCTATCAAACGCTTCACTTCCTTGATCAGGGAGATAACACGACCCAGTTAGATTACACCACCTCCGCTGTATTTGGCTTAAGAGCATACAGTACATACCATTTATACTTACAAGAGTCAGGAAGTCAGTTTTTTTTTAACACATGCGGGACTTGTGAGGATGGATTATAAAAAGAAAAAAAGAAAATAAAGTCCCTGCATGTGTTCCACTTCTATACTGTGAAGTACTCACAGACATATTTTGTATTTTGTTAATCCTGTCATCTATCTGTTAACCAAATCCACTGAGCAACAATAAACCAAGTCTAAACACTGATAATTCCACGATCACTATGTCTTTCTAGAAAAATATACATTCACATTTCATTAGCAACACCTTGCTAGTACTGGGGTGGACTCCCTTTCGCCTTCAGAAATGCCTGAATTTTTTGTGGCATAGATTCAACAAGGTGCTGGGAACATTCTTCAGAGATTTTGGTCCATATTGACATGATATCATTACACTGTTGCTGCAGATTTGCCTGCTGCATATCCATGATGCAAACCTCCCATTCCACAAAATTCCAAAATGTGCTCTATTGGACTGTGATCTGGTTACAGTGGAGGCCATTTGGTCATATTCAAGAAACCAGTTTGAGATGATTTGAGCTTTGTGACGTGTGTTATCCTGCTCGAAGCAGCCACGAGAAGATGGTACACTTTGGTCATAAAGGGATGGACATGGTCAGCAACTACACACAGGTAGGCTATTGCTTTCATGTTGTTTACAACAAATTCTGACCCTACTATCTGGATGTCACAGCAGAAATCGAGATTTGTGCAGACCAGGCAGCGTTTCTTCAATCTTGTCCAATTTTAGTGAGCATGTGTGAACTGTAGCCTCAGTTTCCTATTCTTAGCCGACAGGAGTGGCACCTGGTGTGGTCTTCTGCTGCTGCTGTAGCCAGTCTGCTTCACGATTGATGTGTTGTGCAAAGAGAACTGCAGCTCACTGGATATTTTTTCTTTTCAGCCCATTCTCTGTAAATCCTGAAAATCCAGTAGATACAGCAGTTTCTAAAATTTACATACCTACCTGTCTGGTACCAACAATCATGCCACATTCAAAGTCATTTAAATGACCTTTCTGATGCTCGGTTTGAACTTCAGCAGGCCATTGTGACCATGTTGACAATGCACTGAGTTGTTGCATTGTGATTAGCTGATTGGATATCTGTGTTAATGAGCAGTTGAACAGGTATACCTAAAAAAGTCAGTAGTGAGTGTAAATCAAAATAGGGGCAGAATAGAATAGAATAGCTTTGGAAGACGTTACACAAAATCAGTGCACTGAGAATGTACCTATGACCTGCTCCCTTTTTAATATTCACACACCTGGCCAAATTTAACAGGCTCAAACAAGCACACTAAAACCTTGAACTGGCCCCTGGCTCTTTAGACATCTGAGCACGCACTAGCTAAGCCGATTTTCCATAATCTGTCACAATTACAACACAAAAACACTGATTACAAACACAGAAAAGGCAGACAAATGTCAAGTTGCTGAAGGAATAATTCAGGCAAACAATAGTGCACAGATTGGATGGTGTTCAGCTTTACATTCAGCCCATGTTCAATAGTCAGCTAAAAATGACTGAAATAATTGTTTGCATCTTAAATAGTGCATAGAGCAAACTAATCAGCATTGTTCCTCTTTCAGCCACAAACACACTCACACACCATCAATACACAAAAACAAAACACGCACAACCCACCCTGCTAGTTACTCACATGTCGGAAATGAGAAAAATATTTGCTTAATCTGGAATTTCCTACAAAGGGAAGAAAGAGAGAGAAGAGTTGAGCCATATTTCTGACTGCAATTCTCTTGTATGATGTGAGTCCAGGGGGGTGTGTTTTCACAGCTCACCGTGTCCATTTCACATCTGACTGACAGCCAAACAGAACAGGATGAACTCTGAAAAGCAGAGAGCAGGAAGGCACCAGGTTGCTTTTATGTCTCCTCTTTATCTGCTGCATACCCAGCAGTTGATACTGGTAACATTTATTTAATGCTATTATCACCCTCACTGCCATCAGCATTGATTAGGCTCTGAGCTGTTGAAATAAGATGAATAAGGCAAGTAAACTGTGCACCACATCTGTTTATCTCAGTTGCTTTGGATTAATAACAGCTGACGTCAAAACAATACGTGAAATTTTTCAGAAGAGCTTGTTACTTATGCACATTTCACATTGAGTTGGGCACAACAGAGTTACCATTTACAAGCACGAAGGAGGTGCACAAGTCAAGGTTTGACAACCCCAACAACCTATCAGTGGAAAAGGAAGAGGCGTAAGGTGGTGTATCATAAGAAAGAACATAGACAGGTACCTGTACCGAAGTGTGCAGAGGACGGATGCAGTAACAGTGAAAGGAACAGCATTAGCTGTGGCCAATGAAACAGGAAGTACAAGAAGTACAAGATGTGCAGTGATTCCTAGCACTGTTTTGTAACTGCAGTATACAATTGCACGCAGTAGACCAATATTTTGTTACCAGAGTATGTGCTACTTTTGGTATTGATGGTCTACATGCTTTCTTTTGGGATGTTTCTTTTTTCTTCCTGTGATAGTAACTGTGTCATTGTTGTTTACTGTATTGTGTGACCATTGGAAGGTTAAATTCTTGAAATGGTAACTGCTGATGGACTAGTGCAGCATCAACAGTGATGGGGACAGCACCGTACCATTTTGTTACAGTGAAGAGAAAGCTAAACATGAAAGTGAGGCTTTATTGGTCGATCTAAGTTTCTACCCTTATCTCGGTCACAAGCTCTGGGCAGTGATAGAAAGAGTGAGACTGTGGATACAAATGGCGGAAATGAGCTTCCTCCAAAGGGTGGCTGAACTCAGAATTAGGAGGTTCAGAGGTAGAACCACTACTCTTCCACATCAAAAGGTGCCAGCTGAGGTGGTTCGAGCATTTAACTAGGATCACTCCTGGCGACTTCGTAAGTGAGGTGCTCCAGGCATGTCCCATCAGGAGGAGGTAGGCCCACGACATGCTGGCTTGGGAACACCTTGGTGTCCCCCAGAAAAGACATGGAGGAGGTGGATGGAGAGAGGGATGGATGGATGGATCCCAATAGCACTCTTGGACTGCAGGCTTACTAGTGGCTCCCAGGGTATTTAAAAGTAGAATGGGAGGCAGCGCCTTGAGCTTTCAAGCTCCTCTTCTTTGGAACCAGCTCCTTGTTTGGATTCGGGAGACAGACGCCCTCTCTACTTTTAAGATTAAGCTTAAAACTTTCCTTTTTGATAAAGCTGGCAGTAAGGGCTGGATCAGGTGACCCTGAACCGTCCCTTAGTTACACTGCAATAAGCCTAGGCTGCTAGGGGCTTCCCATGATGCACTGTGCATTTCTTCTTCACTCATCTCTTTTCACTCTCTTCGGTGTGCTTTTACACTACTCTGCATTTAAATCTATCAAGTTATTATTAATCTCAGGCTCTCTTCTACAGTAAGTCTTTGTGTCCATCTTGCTCCCTTCACCCCAAGAGGTCGCAGCAGATGGCTGCCCTGATTGTTGGGGATTTCTCTCTATTGTTTGATCTTTACCACACAATATAAAGCACCTCATGGCCACTGTTGTTGGGATTTGGTACCAAATAAGTAAAATTGAACTGAATGGATGGATGCCAACTCTTGATTATCCATTAATTTGGTACTTGTGCGTAAAGTATTTCTCATTCATTACTAGCATTTGCATTTGTTCTAGCATATCTGAGCAGCAAAGTGTTGCAGTTTGTACATGGATCTGCTGAAGCCTCCCCATAAATGGGAAAAAGAGTAACTGAGGGAATATACCATGGGAATATACTGGTCTTTGAATGTCACATCTTCAACACAAGTCTTTTGTCCTTCGCGTGGCTTTAAAATACACCACGAGTGTGATGCAGAGCATTTAGATCTACATGTGGTCTTTTATTGTGAAAACTGACCAGATTCCAAAGGACAAACTCTGGAGCTGAAAAACGAAGCCAAGGGAAAGGGTGTCATTTGAGGCTGGCTCCACAGGGAGTCAATCTCTATCAACGCTCATGTTAAAACATCCAGATTTACAGTATTTAACAGAATAGTTGCAGCCTGATACAACTCTTTTTTTTAATAGTCTCGTCCACCTGGAGAATTGAGTTAAGGCATGACTGTGACAATTGAAAGGTGGCCTCACACATGAAACTGGAGTCATTCAGTGTCTGCTAGGCCACTACTTAAAAGTCATTAAATGGGACCTCTTTACCATGTGTGTGTGTGTGTGTGTGTGTGTGTGTGTGTTTGTGTGATGCATTTATAATGGATCATCTGACAAATATTATAGCTTGCATTTTTGGTGAATGCAATTCTAGTATTTTATGAGTCCAAAACCAATGGATGACATCCATTTTTATACTGTCTGTGTGATGTTCCTGTGTCTGACTTCCTGATATCCCCATCTGCTCTGTGCAGCTTGATGTAGTTTCTATTTAAAAAAGAAAAAAAGAAAAGGACCCATCGCTATTTTTAAGGGATGCAGAGTGAAAAGCCACTTCTGAAGTGTGCTGCGCCACAATTGGTGGAAATCCAAGCATCATGTTGAGTGGGTACGACGAGTTATATTGTAGTGGAGTGCTCGAGCAGAAAAGTCCACGCAGTCACAAAAAAGTTAGAGGACCCACAATGTCAGCCCAGACAAAATTTGCGTCACTCGGACTCAAGTGAAGTGGGCTGTTTATATGAGCACTATATGAGTGTGTGACACCTGTACATGCACTTTAATTGCTTTATCTATCTACTCTGTGATAGTAATGGATGCACTAGGAGCAATTCAGAGACATCTTATGAATCTTAAACATGTTCATCAGAGGAGCCAAGGACTGGTAGACAAGACCACAACTTATGGTGGGGCCTGGAAACAATAACATTGGTGTAAAAATACCAAAACTATGTCCTGTGGAAACAAAATACAGGCCTACTATGTACAATAGTGTGCTAGATAATAGACGGGTCGACAACAGACAAAACTCTATTGGTTGGTTCAAAGTGGAGGACTGAGACACGCATAGATGGTGCTGAAATGAAAGAAGAAATAACCTAAATAAGAGTTTCTGATTGAGTACATGTGAAAACAGTCATAGTCAGGGTGCCAGGTGTGTATCAAAAGAAAACCTAAATGGCTAAGAAAGATAACTCTAAAACCAGCTCAGTACCCACAGGTGTTTTTGAAATGTGGGTGGTATGTATGCAACGTAATGCATCATGGCATGGGTATATAATATGACAATAAATAAATACATGAAATTTGCATCAAGAGATTTCATTATGTACACATATATCCTGATACAAACACATCTTCATGTCTTGATAGACAGGTGCAGACAGAGGCTGAGTGATAAAAACAAACAGGCAGCTGATGTCGGAGAACTGACTGACTCATCCTGAACTGAGCTGCAATTAGAAAATGCTCACTTGCCATCTGGGTATCTTCCAGATTTGCTGGGCTGCACAAAGTGAAAAAAATAATGAACATCTGAAGATCAAAATCCACCTGGTTCGTAACACAGTTCATGCTCTCAGTCAAAGACACAATTCTCCTGTGTTTCTTGGTTTAAGCTCACAGTCGTTAAATGTGTAAATGCAAATGCACACGTTAAAACACCTCTTCAAATGCCAGAATATGGGAGCGCACAGAAAAGAAACATGACCTTTGTAAATATGTTTAACTATTTTATATAAATATATCAGCCTCCAACTCCAAATTAAATGGGAAGACGCTAAGATGTTAGACAACAACCAAGGCATTAAAGTACAATTAACTATGACTAACTCTAACCTTAATAAAGTTGTTTTACTTCTATATAGATACTTCACTTTCTGTGACATGTGAATTATGTTAATACACTCCATGCTAAACTCACTAATGCTGTATAAATGATGATTTTCCAGGATGTGTAAAGAAACTTAAAGAATTTATGCTGACAGATATGAGATAAGGGTATTATTTCTAAAAAAAGTATAAAAGATGCAAATATTCTTTTTCTACTCAACAACAACAGCAGTGTGTTGTGACCACTGTATTGCTAATAAAGCAGTAAAGGCAGCTAATTAATTCCTCCTTAACTCTCACTCATTTTTTTGCCAGGTGGGACGTAAATACTTCTCACATATTCTCACACCTCTGATTGTGAGCTGGTTGAATCGTTTGTGTGTGCCCATATGCACATTTGTTTGTTTGCATGTGGAGGAAGAGTCTCTCTCACCATTGCCAAGGACACATTTTATGACCTTCAGTCCTTCATCCTGCAATTTTAATTGTTTGAGTAAAGTTTGAGTAAGTACAGATCTTGAACCTGTAAAGTTGATCTTGGAAGTACTGTAGTAACAAATACCAAGAAACAGCAAAATCCAGTATTCAGAGGCTGAGTCAGTCCTACATAAATCAACCCTGACTGATTTACTCGTTACACCTATTCTGCACGAAAAGTGCATAAATATCTATATATAGAGATCAATTTGTTTCATCTGTTTTTTAAATTAAGTCATTTTTGTGTATCCAAATCCAACCAAACCCACTCCAGATCAGCACTTACAAAACACCAACATGTCACCCACCCACACACACACTCACACAATGTGCTGCAATGCTCTTCGCCACCCCGCTCCCCCTCTCAATAATATTTGTGTGTGTTATAATAATTTTAAAAAAAACAAAGTTTCCAACTACCCTCAAGAGTCAGGAAAACAGGCATGATACAGAGATGGGTGGATGGATGGATGGATGGACAGATGTGATAGACATGGTGGATGCATTTTTTCAGGTCAATTAGTATGGTGATAGGTTGCGACCATTAGTCGCTGTCCTTGCTGAACTAGATTAGTTAGAAAAGTGTTTTATTAACAGTAACCAGTTACTCTGGACATTGGGGGGCTTTGGGGCTGGTTTTCACTGGCCAATGAACTGGTTTTGTCACACAAATGAGCCCCACATATTTTTACTCTAGTTGTTTTACAAAGCATCAATTTATGCTAAGTTTTAAAGACATCTTCTGAAGGCTTCCTCTGAAGAAGATGTCTTCAGAGGAAGCCTTTGGGCTGATGTGAGGACATAATGCATTGAGAGATCTATACGCTTTTGGTTTAGGGCTGCCCGCTTACTGATGAGAACCAATAAAGAAACTCCAGCTACAACTTGAGGTTTTTTTCTCCAATTGTTTCATTGCACTTCTTTTGTTATGAGTCACTGTCCAGATTGTGTTGAGGACATTAGTTTTTACAAGCTACAGTATAAACTTTTTCAAAACAAAACTACTTCTGCACAGTGCTATCATCACACAAGTGAGCAAGAGGGATTGTCCAGGGTTAGCTGGAAATTTTTTTGCTAAATTATGACTAATACACACATTTTTTAATCTATCTTAAAGCAATACAAACAATTGATTTTTTTTCAGTAGAATCATGTATCATGAAACTCACATTAGAGGCTTAAACCTGGAGATGATGTTCTTTTGTAATTAATTATATTACTTGGCTACTTCTTTGCATTAGTATCTACACTAGGCTGTGCAAAAGGAAAAGTCACATCATGTCAAATATGCATTTACGGCACACATGTAAAATCCTCTGTATTTGCCACATGCAGACATGGTTAGGCATTTTCTGACAATCACTGTGGTAGCCTCTGCGGCTACATGCAGATCTCCGCAAGTCCCGACATCTAATGCTACAGTCACCGTGGTTGGGGACTGTGGCGCAACCAAAATTATTGCAACCGTGTGCAATGTGTTTGCGATCTCATTGCCTTTGAAATGATTGCTTCAAAGATGGAAACTTACTGCAACCCACTGCAGCCAGTTGCCATGTTCAAATCAACTTTGCTGTGTCAAGATGGTGAACATGACAATAAGATGGGGTCAATCTGCTATCAGTTTATGATTGAAAGGGGTCAAATTGGCAAAAACATGAAATTAGTGATGACAGGGTGACTAACTGTGATAAATCATCAGAAATTGCAAATCTGTTGCCATCTGTTGCAAATCTGTTGCAGTCTACATGAAACAGAAAGCTAGAAATTCCTCCACAAATAGTGACATAGTTGCTGTAGGACAGCGGTTTACAGTGCCCTCCATAATGTCTGGGAGAAAAAAGACACAGGTTTTGCATGAACTGTTTAGGAATTATAGTCATTTTATACTGTCACTGCAAAATGACATAAACACTCAGGAACCTTGGTTTTATGTAGATATATATCTATTTGGCAACCACTCGAGTGAAGTCCCCTATTGCAAAGAGACATGCTGCAGGTGAGTTGTGCTCATCTGTCCAGAATCATATTTATTGCTAAAGTGTTGGCAATCTGTCTGCTTCTATAAATTAGATGGCAATTAATTGCCAAACTTTCAAAAAGCCATCTGAGAGTGATCGCAATCAGTCTGAGTTGTTTGGAGACAATTTGTCTCCCAACACACTTGTGACCTGTGCAAGTGCCTTCTGGCTTTTAATAGACAGAACTATCAGATTCCCAGTGGCCAGTGGAAGCATTTTAGTTTAAAGGAAGGAGTCACGAAATTGGCACATTTGGGACTATCAAAAAATTGCAATTTTTTGTTTGTTAGATGTTGGATGTTGATGTTGAATTTTTCAAGCGCTTGAAAAAAAAAAAAAGCTCTGGGGACTACCATGACCTGGATGACTGAGAATCTACACAGGCACATTGGATGAATTACTGTGCCTGCACCAGCACTAAGATAATAAGCTAAAAACTGAATGCAGACAAACTAAACCAATCAGCTTCTGGTGAAACAGCATACTAAGTTAATCTATAACTTACTATGTTGTTAATTAAATGGAAAAATGACACCTTAATTAGTAATGCATTACTACAGTTTCCAGGTCTTCAGAAATTCAAAGAAAATAAATACAGCAGTGCACTTTTACTCAAACAGATTAATTACTCTTGCTATATAAGTTACCTGAAGCATCTAACATCATGTCAAAAAGGAAAAACATGTGCCCAGTCTTAGACTAGTTGGACCTAGTCTACTGAGAATCTAAATACCACTTATCAGAACCACAGATAAAACTGATCAGATGTGCAGCAAAAAATTACATCACTCAAATTAACATCTACCTGCAATTCTAATATTCAAACCCAGAATCATTTCTAACATCCTCCTTTGCTGCAGAAGTGTCGTCCTTTCCATGTACTCACAGGGATCCCCTAAATCACACACTAGTGTGCAACATCCATGACTTGAACAAGATGCAAGTCTAAGAGAATGGAGCGTGCAATGTGGATAAAGCTATGTAGGTAATGGATTGCGAGTGAGTAATTGAGCGTGCTTGTCACAATCGGCATGCAAGCTAAAAAAATGGAGCAACATGCAAACGTGCACGCGCAGAAGTGGTGTGGGAAAGGCATGCAGGCTGTGGAAGTCAGACATCAACCCAGTGCCATCATCTACTCCTGTCCTCCGCATGGATTTAGTTAGGGCTGATCAGTTTTCTCAGAACACTAGTGTCTTCTTCACACTTACAAGGAAATCAAGGAAACCACTACGCAATAAAAAGAAAAAAATATAACAAGAAAATAACCTTCCTGTAAAACTGTATTTCTAAGTGATAACATGTTGAATGACATTAATTCAAAAATGTTTAATGTTTTACTTTGCTTTGAATGGCCTTCTTTTCCACGGAAGTCTGTTTATTGAAACTGAACTCCTATCCGATGGCCCATTTGAAGTTCTTCTTCCACAAAATTTTACTGTGATAATATTTAACGGTTACTGTCAGCTTAAAATGTTGCTCAGTTGTCATTGGAGCGTGACAGCTGAACATCAGTGACCAAGACTGTAGCTCAGTGATTTTATGACTGTAGGGTAGTTTCACTTTCAGCCAGTCTGCAGAACATTTGACACTTAGGACTCCATTCACTGGCTGCCAGCAGTGCCATTCACAGGCATTAACCATTATTTACTGATTTATCACCCCATATAACATGTTAAGTAAAACTGTGCAACCACTGGATGTTTGACAAAAGACAACAATTGGGTTTGCAAAACCACTGAAGTTCTTTGATCAAACTGCAGAGCACTGCTTGCACTCAATGAGGTGTTAGTTCAAGTGTAGTCAGAGGAAACTCTTTACTTTTCAGCCAAGACAACAATCAACAAAGTCAAATGACTTGTATTTCCTGACGGAAATCTAAATGCATTGACAGTTTTTATTAGCAGTACACCAAAACTAAGAGCTTACAGTATATGCGTTGACTGCAATACAGCACATATTATGATAAGCTATCTCTGTCAATAAACTGAGATGCAAAAGACGGATATGGGTGAGGTAACACTCATAATGAATGAGTCCTGGTTCATGCTGGGAATCAGGCTAATGAGTTGGCATTAGTACAGATGGCCTAAAATTAGCTTGAAGGCGGTGGCTCGCTCCTAAATGTCTGCAGGGAGTGGCTAATAAGGACAGTGCAGCAGGTGATGGCAGAGCCAGGAAATTAACCATTTCTGGGACCTTAAACTGTTGAAATGCTGTTTTGAGTGCTGGCAGGCTACTCCAGTTCACTCACTTAAGACACCCATACCTGGAATCTGGTCAGGAACTGTCAGTCTGCTGGCTGCTGTCTAGCACTGGATTTGTGCCTCACTTAGGAATGCTTTTTTTTTTTTTGTAAGATGATAAAAATCTGATTAAAAATTTACCTGGATTTATAATTCTGTTGCAGTAATGGTAAATCACTGTGACTGGATCGATCTTTAAAATTTATTTCATGTTCCTATACTAGATGCTGCCAAAGGATATGCAACTGGGGCTATCCTGTCTTTGTAAAAATAAGAGAAAGAGGAGGATAATGATACTCTAGTGGCTCAGTGCTGAATTGGATAAATGGTGCATGTTTAAGGATTACATTGTGTGGATTGCATTTAAAGTGTTTATTTATGTGAACATAACTAAAGATGCCAGAAGTTACCCTAGTTTGGACAAGTTTTCCTGGAAAAGAAGCCAAGTGGATTTTATAAGACAGTGGAATTAAACAATGGTTGGTGCATCCTCTGTGATAGGTTAAATACTATACAGCCATGTGAAAAAGAAAGTTCTCAAAGGACTGCATAAATTATACCCTTACTGCCTCCATAGGGATTGAGAAAGTAAGTAATAGCTGGAACATTCAGGTGTGTGTCAACACAATGCTACAGTTTTCCGAGGAGTGGATGTCCCAGCAAATTTAACCAAAGGTCAGACCACGCAATGCTATAAGAAATTGCAAAAACCCCCAAATGTTAAATGTTAATGTTCATGATAGTACAATTAGAAAAAGACCCAACAAATATGCCTGCGACAGATTGGCAACCTGTCAGGGATGTACCCTGCCTCTTGCTCCATGACAGGTGAAATGGGCTCCGGCCCCCAGCTGACCCTGAATTGGATATGTGGGGGGGGGGGGATGGATGGATGAGCAAGGAGAAGACCTCTTATCTCTAAAAAGAACATGGGAGCACAGCTTAGGTTTGCAAAGTTGCATCCACCAGATCTCTGCAACAATGTGCTTTGGACAGGCAAGTCCAAAGTGGTTGAAAAACCAAGCACGGCATATCCATTCTAGAAGTTCTACAAGCTACTGAATCTTGGGGTGTACTTGGTTTGTCACAGGACTTTGTTGACCAAAGTTAATGCCAATTGTGTAACTGTTGATGGAGGACTTTAAGCTGATTACGTTGTATATGAAATGGCTCTTCAGGAAAAGCATTTTACATTAAATAAAAGCATGCCAATAAACCACTGATGTTTAGCCCCTGATGTGATTATCAGTTCCCAGTGTGGACTCAATGAAGATGTATTTGACATGCCTTGTTTGAAGCCTGAACTTTTTACTTATAGGGGTTAGGTAAAGAAATATAATAAAGCATAATAGATTAACTCTAATGTGTTCAAGACTTTGTGCTACATCAAAAAATACTCAGGACAAAGGCGTACATCATTATGACTCTTTATACTGACCCACATTATGAAGAAATACAAACCCAACGTGTCCCTGTCGCATTAAAAACAACCTGCTGCGCTCATAAAGGTGTCACAAAGTGATTTACTAAACTGCACTTAACATGCTCCATCGAACAAAGACTGTCCCACAATAAAAGGCACATAAACATGATTAGAACTGCCCCCACAAAACTTTTATAGTAGTAGTAGCAGCAGCTGGTTAGTTTTATGTAGTTGATCAAAAGAATCGTGTACAGACAGCTTCTCCAACCCTATCGCCAAGCAGGAAATGTTGATGACATTCAATCCCAGTGTTTTTAAAACTCATACTTTCTACATTTTCTGTGAACTGGCCACTGGGCTAGATTTAGGATTAGGCAAAGGTCATGGATACCTTAACGAATACATGGTTCAGGTTTGGTTAGGGTAGACCAGTTAAGGATCACAGATCTGTGATGGGAGGTGAGCTCTGGTCTTCATGAAAGCTGGACCAGGCCTCCACCACCTCAGCACATATCAGATGAACTACTTTGTGTAGATATTGAGCTGAATGTTGATTATAATATAAGCATAATAATACATAATCTACTTTTGTTTTAAATTAGTGTCCGGAAGCTTTTCGTGTCCTTTTTCATTCTTGTCCTTAATCCTCTCTCATTAACAAACCCGCACACAGGCTCACTTTGTGTAACCAGTGCATTGTATCAGAACAGTCACTTTACTGTATGGTGCTATTACATTGTTTACAGTCAATTAAAAGCTTAATCAATTGAAAAGCAGCCTGCAGCTGCTGCTTATCCTGCTGACATGCATTCAGTAGATGGGGTGTGTGTGTGGCTACAGCCTCAATCTATATGTGTGCGTGTTTCGTGTCTCTTTTATATAGCAGCAAAGAAGGAAAACGTAGTGCACCTCTGTGATGAAATGTCAGCGATCAGCTCACTGCTTTAAGTAACTGAACAACATTTGACCTTTTCACATGTCCCGACAGCCAGCAAATGTTTTTCCCTTTAATATTTTTATGTCCAAAACCAGGACCTGATACTTCAATGTCCCCTTGCTGAACTCATCGAGTGTATGTTTACTCATCCATACACTAAGGCTGACACACCTCCAACTCAAATAATAGAGGTTACTTGATAAAACACGCGATCGGTGAAGACCAAGAAGTTACAAGACACAAGTTCCTCCATATGTGCACCGATTAAAGAACTTATAGCAACATGAAGAAAGATGGCGTGCAAATTTTAGAAGTAACTTTGCACGAAAATATTACACAACTGATGTAGCAAGTTGAAAAAGCAAGTGGATTCTTAGAGTGTGTATGGGTGAGGAATAAAGGTGAAAAAAAACAGCAATTGCCTCATCTTTTCTTGTGCACAAGCTGGTGATAAACTGCATAAAAAATTATAATTCGTGACACTGCATGGTGAACAGGCATGATTCAAGGAGTGACAGACAGGCCACTGAAATCATCAATGCATCTTCGTTTAAGGATGGAGACAGGATTGGCTACTTTGTCACTCACATAGTTCCCACAATGTGCCAATCACTCAGCGTGACAATGGGGATAAAAAAAAATACAAGTTGATGAGGCGGGTGTATGAATAGATAAATATATACATATATTTAAATATATATATATATATATATATATATATATATATATATATATATATATATATATATATATATATATATATAATTAAGGTGTATGGATGAAATTCAGTTGTAAAGGTACAAGTTGTTCAATCCAATCATCATTCTTTTTGGTTCACTAATGTGTAAAAATGATCATTCATGGTAAGCAGTGGTAGTCAGACACGAGTCAAATAGTTACAGGGAGGCTTATATTCAAATCATATTTCATTTTAAGGCTGGAGACAGGATTAGACTACTTGGTTGGTCAAATAATCCCGCCATATTTCAGTCAGTGTGATAACGGTGATAAAAAATAAAAAACAAAACACAGCGCCTCACGCAAGCATCAGAATAAGAAAAAAAAGTCTCACGTTGAGTTGTTGACTTTATTTTTGTACTTTCTCTCGACACTAGGATGTGTGAAGTTGCAGCCAGAACACTTTATTCTTCTCTCTCTTTGTCAAACTTTTAAAATTGTTCATGTAGCACTCTTACCTGTGTCGGGCTCCACGCCTCCTTTCCTTCGATTCAGATATCCCCCCCTCGGCGTGTATTCCCCTTATATTCCTGCTGAGATGACAAAAATATGAAAGCTGCCGCGTGCCGGCCGAGTCTGATCTGCATGGGCTGCAGATGAGTGACTGACCTCCTCCTGTCCCGCTACGAGAAAGAGAGTGAGAGAGTGAGAGAGAGAAGTGATCAATGCTGCCATCGTGTGGCCTTACCGTGCAAAGATGGCGACTAAGTGCACGGCCGTACAGCTTTACAACAGCGATTGGGGGTGACCAAGTGGCCCACTTTGTGTGGGAGTGCCCCTCTGTCCCACATATTGAGACGATGCCCCACATTTTGAATGGTGCAAAACCTGCATTGTAGGACATGCACGTTTCTAAAGTCTGCTTTTACCCAGTGGGTGTGAAGAAAGGAGGGTAGGCAGGCAGGGGCATCTCTAGGATTTTTAATATGGGTTGGCACAGAGGGGGCCAAAAACAAGGCGGGTGGGCTACAGGAAATTATAATGTTTGATCAGAAACAAAATCAGTGGTAGAAAATTGTGTGGAAAACACTGGGTATTATTTTCAGGCTTATGTGCAGCATAGTGTCCCATTATAGATTTACCACATGAAAACTGTTGCTGCGCAAGAGCTGAAAGATAATTTTGTGTTGGAAAAATGTTTTCGTACTTCGTAAGTTCAGTGCACAGCATACATTTCAAGTGCCAAAAGTAAACACAGGTAGAGGGGCACTTTTCAGAATCATATACATTATTAGCTTATTGAAACATTGCTGAGATAATTTGTTTTTAGAATAACTGTAGCTGAAAATACCCACACTATTAATATTTTAATTTGCACATTAAACAAATTTCAGAAACACAATGGTGGAAAAGAGTCGTAAATAGTGAATTGCTGCTCTGTGCATTGAGGCTTTCCAGGCTGAGGAAGAAACTCGTAATTTATAAAAGATGTTGTAAAATGGTATTAAATGCGTATTAATTTATTTCAATTTGTTTTAAAGTCTAGCTCTTTACTTAAGGGCTATATCTGGTTTGCCTGCCTGCGCAGTGATTGTCTGTGCACACATTCCTTGAAGTGGGGTTATGCTGGGTTGCCAGGTAATGTTTAAGTTTCTTTGAACTTGAGGATAATCTGCAGATTGCTCTGAGAATGACGGGTCTTAAAGTATGAAAGAAAGCCGGGAGTAACTTGGGTGCTGTGATACGTGTTTAGCAGAAGTAATACTGCAGCAGTGATGACAGAAACACTGTCGGGCTAAATTACAAGCAACACCTGAACGCATCACTCCGAGAAAACAGAGCCAACAATGAGCTAGCAGGAATTTGATCTGCAGGTCGCTAGTGTGGATAGTGAATTACGCCGGAACCTGTACTCAGTTTTAGAAAAGTGTAGGCAGTGGTGTTCAGACAGTCCACGTTACAAGCCAAAAAGAAGACATACGTCCATGCACTCAGACTACCTGGAGTTCTGCGGGCAGAGCGTTTCTGTGCCTCCTAAGGAACAGAGGACAACCTTTATCTGCTCCGTGCAGGGGATGAGACAGCTGCTGTGTGGTATGGTGTTTGAACAGGACCAACTTTTTTTTTTTTATCTTATCAGACAGCTAGTGAGTCAGACTTTGGTTCCAAAGCCAAAGGAATATATGGGAAGAAATTCCCACGGGATGGTGTCGGTGAGAGGAATGGAGGAATTATTATTAAAATGATGATGGAAGCATTATTGTTGTTACCTTTTCAAATTTTTTTTTTTTGCACACTGTAAATGAGGATGGGATATTTTTAGTGAACAAATAGAACAAACAAACCACTTTAAAAATTTGTTGAAAGTGGAAATATCAACACTTACTGATTGGGATTTTTTTTTTTTTTTACTACATGAGATACTAGGCATTAAAGGTATGTAATGTCATTTACAGACCTGTCATGATATTGGATTGAAGATATGTCGGGCGGCACGGTGGTTAGCACTGCTGCCTCACAGCTAGAATAATACCTAGAAGGTATCTGATCAAATTCCACCTTGGCCCGGGCACCTTGCTGTGTGGAGTTTGCACGTTGTTCCTGTGTCTGCGTGGGTTTCCTCCCATAGTCCAAAGACTAGGGGTTAGGTTAATTGGTCATTCTAAATTGCCCATAGGTGAATGGTTGTTTGTCTCTCTCTGTGTTACCCTGCAACAGGCTGGCAACCTGTACGGGTTTTACCCCCCCCGAAAAAAAATCTGAAGAGGATGGATGGCAAAAGATATGTTTACTAAAATTTTTTGTATATATGTAATCTACCAAGCTTGATTGATTGATTAAAAGACATATTTTGATTTTTAAGAACTATAAAAGATAAGTTTGGTCAATTAGAACATACAATTTAGTTCAATTGGTAATGGAGTAGTGCTTACTTAACTAGCTGAGTTAAATAAATGGGTGCTGAATGATTGCTCAAACTAAGTACCTTCAGTTACTGAAACTCTGTTATTAGTAAATTCAACTTAAAGCTTTCATTCCATTCCAAAAGGGCCTCAAGTACATTGAACATAGTCCACTGCACTTATTCAGCTAATGCATCATTACTTAAAAATTTTAAGGCAGCGAGTTACCTTGTTTTTTTTAAGTAGATTCAACTTATCCGGGTTTACAGTGTTGCAGAGCTATTCTCAGTGAAGTTGTTATATCATATCAGAGTCCAATGGAGGGAGGCTTCTGGTCTATATTGATGCTGGCATTTATTTTAAGTGACACTTCTGTTAATCATCCTTGCTCTTTCTTCTCTGTCTCCCCGTCCTTCTTCAGTTTTGTTGGCTCTCTCGGTTCTTTACCGCTGCCTGACTCAAGTTCTGCAGCCCAGCACTTCCTGTCGTTCATCTCAGCGCTCGTTCCCAAAGCTCTGGCAACACTTTTCACCTCCTTCCTTCACGTTGGCACTCAGTGGAAATGAACAGGCATACAAATGCAGGAATTTGATGACATCTGTGAGTTCTTGTATTGAGGTTGTGATTATTGGCTCACTGAAAGATTCATAAACTGCATTAAAAAGTTGCCAGAAATGTGAAGGAGGAATCCAGGGCCAATCACAATAGTTGTGGGCTGCATTGGTGTGATGTGTAGTTACATTTCCAGGGAGGTGCATGTCAGGTTATGGCATTGTTTATGGTGTAGGTTACCACTGCATTTAAAATTTAAGTTCAACACTAGTAATAATTGTAATAAGTAACACGATTATAACATGAGTAACATCTTAAAAGTGAGAGGGAATGAAAATTAAAATCTTTTTATCCGTGTCAGACATGTCTGATTTTTGCACCACTAATCTGAACAAGTATGAACTGGTCACTAAGAAAAATATGCTTTGCTGAGTATGTATCTTTTTTCCATTTTGTTTCTAGCACATCTAGAAACTGAAATGTAAAGCAGGTCTGATGTGCTGTGTTTCAAATGATGTAGTTGTCTGAAATATAAACGATCTTATCACACAGTAAAATTAGTTCGAAATCCTTAGACAATTAGCATTAGAAGCGCCATAGTTGTTTGTAGTTCTGTTAAAAAGCGTAGTCATTGTCAGATGCCCAGTGGTTTCAGTGGATTGCATTTTTGGCAAATTTTGCTCTCCGCATGAACTCTTTACCCACGTGAAACCAAAGCCTGCTCAGATGTCGCTGGTCAGCACAACTCGGACTTCAGGCGGACTCGAGATTAGTGATGAATGTGTCTGTCCCAACAGTCTGTCGCACAAACGATTATGGTCCTTTACCAATCTCATACTGTGATGCAGTTTCATCCCATAAAGTGAGGAGAGCTGAGTCATTTTCGCCACAGTAATATCAAATAGATTATGCAGCATTGAATACAAACTTGCTGAATAAAGAGCAAATAAATTTCAAATATTTTATGGTTTGTATTGTCACTGAATGTGCCCTTTTATTTCTAATTTTAATCCCGAGGTAAAAGTTCCAGTCTCTTCCATGCTCAGAGTTGCTTCACTTCCAGTAATAGTTGCTTTGTGTTGCTCTGCCTTCCTCTAGATGGCAACAGAGGACTCTAAATGAAAGTCTCTGCTAAGTCCTCTGCCTGTGCTGTACTGTGCAAGGAGTTATTAAATAACAGGACATTTTATTTTACTTTTTAAACTGTCAGATTCAGTAATTCAACTTTATAGTCATTTTGAGACTTTTTCTATCCGGTCACAGTAGCAGTCAGTATTAGTGAAGGTCCTCTTTTTCCAACAGTTCTTCTTGTGCTTTTACAACAGCGGCTATCCAGGTTAGTCCACCTGTGTAGTTTACCAGTTGGCTTGACTATAAGCATTTGAACAGAACATGTGTTTTCAGTGCAGCCTGAGCCTCAGTTATACAAGAACACACACAGATATTTACTTTCTGAAAACCAAACATGAGCTGAGTTCAACTAGTATTCAGTGCAAGGTTGTTATATTGTATTAGTGCCTATGTCCCTCCCCCCTATTTTTATGTGGTTATATAAAATGATATTTTGCAGGTGCGTTTGCTTGGAAAAAGTCTAGTAAAATGTAATCTGTACACTGATCAGACATCTGTCTGCCAGTCAAAGCCCACGCTTACTCAATGTACTGACTCCTGATTGGCTCACTGCTTTTACTCTAAGGATGGGGCAACAGCGTTTCCGCCTCTTCCCTCTACAGCAGTCTTTGATCACTGTGACCTCATCAAAAAGGCTTATGCAACAGCCCAATCAGAGACATTGATCTCTCTCTGTGATCGATCCCCCCTCCCGGAAGGAAGCGAGGGGGAGGGGGGAGTCAGAGCTTTTGAGTGAGGGTAATGTGAACTGGTGATGCTCTGAAGCAGAGAGGAAAGTTTTCTCACTTCTGTGAAACGTACCAGGGCACGATTCTTGCCCGCCTTGTTGGTTTATAAAGAGATATATAAAGCAGATAAACACAAACACACAAGCAATATGCAAGACCAGCTGGGCACTAGATTATCTACAGTGACTCAAGCAACCACGAGAATGTTTGTATACTTAAAGGTACTTCAGCTAAAGTTCAAGAAGCAGCTCTTTGAAGACTACTTGCTGTTAATTAGTGACATATTGCCAGTGCCATAGCCAGTCCCCTGCCCAAACAGCAAGAGGCAAGTGCTGTGCTTGCTCTGAAAAGGACTGATGAGATGTTTATGTGTGCAGGGAAGTGTGTAAGAGACTGAGCGGTCATTAGTATTCACAATCAGGTGGAAAAAAGTGGATTCTCCCATCAGGTGGAACTAAGATATGCAATAGTGTTTTTTCAACCAGTGTGTGAGAGTGAAAGAGAGAGAGAGAGAGAGAGAGAGAGAGAGGGGAAACCACCAGTGAGTGCTGAGGCATCTCTCAATGAGAACAGGGAGAATGAAAGAGATTTTCCACTCCACCAGAGAGAGGCAGAGAGAAAAATGAGTGTGCAGAGGAAGCAGAAACAGCGATCATGTTCTCTGGCAGTCCATTAGTGCACCAACTAATGGATGTAGTGAAAAAGGTGAATTAAAAGGGCAACAATTGGTCTTTTTGCCCCAAGGTGGCTTTTTTCACCAGAGCTTAATGGAAAACCGGGCCCTGGTGTTTTTATTCAGAGTTAAAAGTCTGCCCCATTCACTTTGGTTTAAAGGGATTTCAACACTTTAGTTAAAAGTTTGCTCTTACAGTTGTGCTATTTCAGCGGTCCCACTTCTCTTTTAGTGCAGGTTGTGTGCAGAATCGCTACTTAAAAACCTGCCCTGGACCTCCCAATTAATATTTTTTTGGTGTTGCCCATTACATTGTTCGTCTTAGCAGGGGCAAGAAAACTGGATGCATCCCTTTTCCAACATCTATGAAACTCTCGGTGCAGTTGTTACAGCAAATTTTAACAAGTGGACAGCTTCAGATTCATTGTTTTGCAATCTTTGCTCATTGCTGTTCAGATCAACCCTACTAACCCTAATAAGTGTTTAAGAAAGTCCTAAATGTGTAAAAAACTGAGCGTTCCCAATAAAATTGTAGAGCAAACACAGTAATTATCTTTCATTCAGGTTTTTTTTTTTTTTTGGCAGCAGGTTGGTGTGGAAAAGGTATATGTTGCTGCTTGCAGTATAAAGCGACATTCTGTAATCGGTTAGTAATACTAGAAAAGCATTATTTAAAAGGCAGGTTATTCCACACACAGAGTAAATGAATGTGATGTAATTCACACAACATATAATAGTATGATCTTTCTCTGTCTCCCCGTGTCTGTGTAGGACTCCACCCTCGTGGGGTTTCATGTTCCCAAAGATTACGGTGTGATTTATATCAGCCATGCTGTCCACCGTGACCCAGAGGTGTTTTAGGAGACGGAGTGAAAGGTGAGGATCTTGGATTTGTTTGCAGTTTTTTTTTTTTTTCTATTTATCAAATAGGGCTGTCACAGTACTACAATTTCACCCTGGATATCAATACCCTGGAAAATACTTGATAGTTGATAGGATTTTCAATGCCACGGGTAAAAGAGTCATTTTAAAAAAATAGCAATTAGAACAATGGAAACAATAGCAACAGTATTTAAGGTATAGATATGACAAATATTTTAATATTTGCCTAGGTAGTGCAAAAAAACCAGACACACATCCAGAGAATAGAAAATTGTGAACTGACAAACTAGCTTCAGGAGATAATAGAACTTTCTGGATGAAAGTGGTGGTGGGGTGGGGGGGGGAGGTGACTTTTTTTATGTAATGATGATGCAGGTTTTATTTTTTCTGTCTCTGCGAACACAACTCACGACATTTTCGTGACCACGCCGTTAGTGGCTTATTCTTAAAGGTCTGAGAGAAAACAAGGAAGCAGACATGCAGTTCTGTTTACACTCACTACTCACCTGCTACATACTTACAAACACACACACCACATTTACACACTCAAGCGCAATCAGCATTAGAAGGAGGAAGAGGGAGGAAGCTTTTAGTGCGGTGACATATCAGGGATTAAAGAAATGCGTCGCATAAAAAGCTGTTTAAAAAAAAATGCGAAGAAAAAAGAAGAAAATACAGCATTTTCTTCCATGTGCATTAGTGCATATAGTTATTTATAAAGTGCTGGATAAAAATTGAAAAGAAAGGAAATTAAGCGAAGGCAAAGAGAAACAGCAGGATAAAGTCTAATGATGGCAGTGCAGGTAATTTAAAAAACATATAATAAATGAGTACATGTGAGTACAGAGACAGCGGTATAGATTGTGTACATATTCACCAGCCACTTCCTTATGTACACCTGTTTGACTGCTTCTACATGCACACAAATTCTATGCAAATGCAGTGATAACTTTAAGAATAGCTGGTGCGGTCTAGGTCACTTGCTGTGGTCACACTAAAGCAAGCATTGGTTTAACTGGCTAGAAAGTAACTCTTAAAAATAGATAATAGTTTGAACACACGATGAGATTAAATCAACAGTCTGTTCTACAATTTGCGTTATGACTGTGCACTGGAAAATAATGCTGGTTAGTGCTTTATATACATACGCCTACATCTTTACTATAGCAACAAATGCATATAGATAACAGTGCCTGAGCACACAAATGTGACTGCATCCCTTTTATTTATACTCGCTTCAGCTGCTTGCTGTGAAGGGAAAAGAAAAAAATGCCTTCTGAATGGAAAAAAGAGCTGCACAAAGAGTCTGTCTGCTAACTGCTGTGGTAAAATGAAACCCGATCTGGCTCATTCACCATATCAGCCATTCATCTGTTCATTCACTCCCTTCATTCACCTGTTTATTGTCATTCATGCTCCTTCTCTCATGCGACAGAGAGGGAAGAACAAAAAATCTATGAATGTATGTATGTAGGAAGGAAGCTGCTGCCATGGAAACTGGTCAGCTGTCAGTGTCTTTACCAATAGGGATTCCCTGTGTGTATTTCTGTGTGTGTGTGTGTGTGTGTGTGTGTGTGTGTGTGTGTGTGTGTGTGTGTGTGTGTGTGTGTGGTGTGGGAGAAGCTTTTTCTCTCTCCCATGATGCCCTTTGGAGTGTGATGGGTTACAGAAAAAAATGAGTCAGAGAAGCTCCTATTCCTTTTGTGATAAAACAGTAATAATGTTGCATTTATTTAACCAAAAGTGGCAATTGAAAAATTAAGTAATTACACAGGCAGTTTTATTTTTTTCTTTGCTGCTTCAAACAGTGACTGATGATCAGTGACAAAAAGATTTTTTTTAAAAGAAATGACTTGTTTGCTCATATATGAGCTTGAGGGTCTTGTGCAGTATCTTAGCTCTTCCTAGGACTGCGCTCCTCTGAACAGAGATCTCGGATGTTGTTCCTGGAATCTGCTGGAGCCACTCTCCCAATTTGGAGGTCACTGCCCCAAGTATTCTGATTACCACAGGGACCACTGTTACCTTCACCTCTTCTCTCAGCCCTTGGTATCTCTCAAGATTCTTGTGTTCCTTCTTCCTGATGTTACTGTCACATGGTATTGCTACTTATAACACTACAGCCTTCTTACTCTGCTTGTCCACCGCTACTATGTCCAGTTGGTTAGCCATCACTATTTTGTCCGTGTGTATCTGTAAGTCCCACAGGATCATTCTCAACAACCCTTGGTGGCGTATCCCATTTTGACCTCATGACTTTCAGACCATACTCAGCATAGATGATCCCGTATACTAGGCCAGCCACTTAGTTATGTATGTATGTATGCCTTTCCTGCTAGCATCTTGCACCCTGCTGTTATGAGCTGGATTGCAGAATTGCCCCAACTCAGGGGTATCTCCTCACAGCCTGCACCTGGGGTCTTGCCTAGTGTGACCCCAGCCTCTATCGATCTTGTACTTAGAGCTTGCTCCTGTTCTATGATTAGTGCCTCTGTGCTGTCGTTCAGTCCAGCTTTTTCCAGCCAATGGTAGGATTTTTTTCTATATCAACCACTTCTTCTATATCCTGGTGGGACAAGCCATTCAGGGGCCTAGCGTACAGTCTCAGGGTGCTGGATTTGGGGTAAAACCCTACATGCATGATAAGGAGCTTTCTTGTCCTGATGTCAGCGGCTTCTATCTCCTCCTTTGGCCAACTTATTATCCCAGCAGGGTATCTGATGACCGGCAGGGCGTAGGTGTTGATTGCCTTGTTTTTCCCATTCATCCGACTCCTTAGGAATTGCCTTGCTCTCTGCAAGTACTTGGTGCTCACAGCTTTTCTAGCAGCCTCGTCATGGTTCCCATTTGTCTGTCGGATTCCTAGCTGTCATAGTAGTGGTAGTACAATCCCCTCAGTTCTGACTACGTTCCCTCTCTTTGTTACTATCCAACCACACTTCTCCAGTCCAAATTACATTTATATTATGTCATTGCTGTAGATCCTGTAGTAAATTGATGTCTGGAGGTGTGTGTGCAGAGCCCTTCTTTCAACTCAGCCTGTTAAAAAAGAACAACACAAAATAAACCAATCGAGTGTTAATTTTTGTTTTAAACGAGATAAAACCAGCAAACCAAGAGTCCTAAATGAAGTAATCAGATGCTACAGTTGGCGAGTTGATCCATTCTCTTCCAGTTGATTTGACAAATGGCGATAGAAGAAGTAGCCGGAGATGCACAGGAGAAATTGACAGCGCTGAATTTGTCAATCACAGTCGTGAGTTGTACTACATTACAAGGGAGGTGCATGTCAGGTTACAGCACAGGGTTTCAGCATAGGGTTTAACTTGCTCTCTGCACCACCCTGCAGCACTATCACATTTTCCTTGCGAGGTAATAAAGTAGGAGGTACTTTCGGCTTTTACCGAAGGTGTCATCAGGGTCAAACTAGAAACTTAAAGCTAAAGAAAAAGTAAAATATCTATTCAGCCTGCCTAACAGGCAGATACTCTTAGCCTGGAAATGGACACTCTGGAGTGTGTGAACAGAGCATTCAGCTGAGAAGAGATATCTATGAATGAATAGATGGGTATCTGCTGTCATGGTAATTGGCCACCTCACACCCTTTTCTTTTTCTTTTTTTACCAATGGGGGTTTCCTTGCATGCTTTTTGTGTGCATGTGTGAGCATCATGGGATGGGGTTAAGAAATGAGTCAGAGGAGATTTTCCTGGAGATAGTATGATGTAAAAAAAAATCTAGACAAGTAATTAATAAGAAACTGCATAAAACTGCTGCAAGTTTGACTATAGCTCAGTCAAAGGTGTGAGTCATCCACAATTAAAGCATGTAAGTATTCTTTTATGACTGCTTATGGATGATTCTGGTTATGTTCTCGATATTTCTTACTGTTACTAAATTCTATTGAAGGCCAAGCCTGAGAACTGATCTTAAAGATATGCTGGCTACGTGACTAAAGCTAATATATCTTTCGTCTTTGCTGCGCAAGCCTCTGCTGCTGTCTTCTTTTTTCTTCAGTTTATCACCATATTTGTTTTCCTTTCATCCCAACTGTTTGTGTCTCTGCTTTTCCATCTGCCAGTCTTCCTGGTGACCAGTTTCCTCTCTGTCTTGATAGTTGCCCAGCTCATTTTCTTGCCACCTGGCTGTTTAATTTAATGACTGCAGCCCTGTTAAATAACAAGCCCTCCCACAATCACCACAGTTTCATCTATTTAAGTGTTTTTGTGCAATAGCTGGGTATATTATCTACTGTGTATATTCCAGTGCATATTGTTGTATATTTTGTATGTGTGCTTTTCCTGTTGGAAGCAAATATTGGAGCTGGCGAGTTAACATCCTATCAGCTTAACGCCCACACAGACTCTGGCCCTAGATAACTGAATCAGAAATGCTACCGAGCACAGATAAAAATCTTAGCTACTGCAGTGGGTTGTGTTGCTAGTTTCAGATAAATCTGAGAATAGGGACTTTCCTTTTTTTTGTCTACAAAAATGGAGAGAGATCTTTTTTTAATGTGAAGTGGAAATTTTCTGAAATTTCTATGTTTGCATACGTCAGCCTGTATGAATTCTTAGAAACAACACAACCCAGATTCACCAGTCCCTAAAGATAATGTCTTCAAATCTAATTGAACTCTATATAACACTTTTGATAACAGGTTTATTGTTTTAAACTCAGACTGTATAGAAATATCAGCCTTCTTTTTTCTGTAATTTTTTTTTGTAGTGTAGAAGTGACTTATTAATTAAATCTATTAAAGTAAAAATTTTAATACATTAGATATACACTCATTTTCATTTTAGGTACACCTTGCTAGTACCAGGTTGAACCCTTCTTTTGCCTTCAGAGTTGCCTCAATTCTTCATGGCATAGATTAAACAAGGACACATCCATGATGTGAAACTCCCATTCCACCACATTCCAAAGGAGAAGGTGCTTTATTGAACTGAGCTCAGGCAACTGTGGAGGCTGTTTGAGCACATTGTGTCCATGTTCAAGAAACCAATTTAAGTTGATTTGAGCTTTGTGACATGGTATATTATCCTGCACTGTAGACATAAAAGGATGGACATGGTCAGCAACAAAACTTAAACGATTCTCGGTTGGTACTACGGGTCTCAGAATGTGCCAAGAAAATACCCCACACACACACACACACCTTTAATTCACCACCATCAGCCTTAGCTGTTGATGCAAGACAGAATAACCCTATCTCTATTCCTAACCCTATCCTTTCATGTTCTTTACCAAATTCTGACCCTACCATTCAAATGTCACAACAGAAATTGCGATTCATCAAACCGGGCAACAGTTTTCCAATCTTCTGTTGTCCAATTTTGGTGAGCCTGTGTGAATTATAGCCCCAGTTGAATGTTCTTAGCTGACATGAGTGGCACCCAGTGTTGTCCTCTGCTGCTGTGGTCCATCTACTTCAAGGTTCAATGTGTTGTGTCTTCAGAGATGCTCTTCTGCATACTTTGGTTGTAGCGAGTGGTTATTTGAGTTCCTGTCAGCTTGTAGCAGTCTGGCTATTTTCCTCTGACCTCTGTCACCAAGGCATTGGATATTTTTCTCTTTTTCTGACCATTCTCTGTAAACCCTAGAGATGGTTGTGCAAGAAAATCTTAGTAGATCAGCCGTTTCTGAAAAACTCAGTCAGCTTTTTTCCCATTCTGATGCTCAGTTTGAACTTCAGCAGGTCATCTTGACCATGTCTACACACCTAAATGCACTGAGTTGCTGCCATGTGGTTGACTGATTAAATATTTGCATTAATGAGAAGTTGAATTGAATCAAGTGACCGGTGAGAGTATATTTAAATGAATTCAGCATGAAAGAATGATTCTGTTACGATAATGCGTGGATTACTGATTGTTAATGTCAGGTTAGTTTATTGCTTAAGAAAAAACATGTTGTGTGTGAGCATTTCCTGCTGATCTATTCCAGCATCAGCCATGGCACGAACAAGTGCAAATGCAGTGTATCCACATTAACGATAAGCTGTTCTTGTAGAAGGCTACCAGGGAAATAAAAGTAGCAAGTCACATCTTCTGTTGTAACTGCATTGCATTGTGTTCTGCTGTTTACAACTTCGATGTAGTAATTTCACTTCTTTGCCTTTAATCTCTCTGTTCATTTGGAATGAAAGGGAAATGTGTAATTCTGACATCTAAATCTAGCTCTTTTTTTGCCCTTGAATGATAAATGGAACAACATGCAAACAAAAATAGATTATGTGAGTTTTTAAGTGATTCACAGCTATTTATTCTTCCTCTTCCCTCTGTTCAGTCTAATAATTAATCTGATGATGCCCTCTTGGCCTCAGTCATGATCTCTCACACTGCGCTTTCATCATACTTTATTGCAAGAAAATGAATTATACTTCACACCAGATAATGCTTTTCTGATTCACTTCCTATCCACTCAATGTATTTCATATAGCATTACAATGGAGTACTTTGTAAGACCTCCTTTCGCTTCCTCCAGTGTGTGCCGCACATCTTACTGTTTCAGGATGTACCTAATAGTACATTAAACCATTAGACAGATGCTAGCGAGAACACTAATAATAACACTTCTCACACACACAAACCATCAGACACGGTGAATCCAGACTATATGCACCACTAATGCTTCCTGTTTGCCGTTAATCAGAGCTCAGGTTTCAGGAAGACAGGATCCATTAGAGGCAAGACTTGGCTTGCATTAGAAGGATATTGAGTAATGGTTGGAAACAACCAGCGTTTTTAAAGTATATTTTTAGTCAATATTGAAAAGCAGGCATGATGGAGTGAAGTTGGGTCACTGATTTTTTTTCGTTTATTTTGTCTTGTGCAACTTTATTCTGATCTACACTCAAGGTGATTTCCTCTTGGGGACCAATTTATTTGCCTTTTGTGTCAAAGAGGGAGAGAGAGGTCAGCTGAAACGTTTGAGGATTCTGGGTGTTTTGTATGATTGATTTTTTGATGATGCGCAGCACTGTGTAGCAGTGGTGTCCTTATTGTTTGTATCACACTCGGTATACATTTTTCCTTCATCCAGATAAGAGCTGAGATGGAGGTGTGGTATCGGGGCCATTTGTCAGTCTGTTTGTCAGAAAGGCAAACAACTACAAAGCTGAATTTCATAAAACCTGGTGCAGAGGTGGAGTGTGGGCAAAGGAAGAACCCACAGAGAACCTGCAGTTCACTTTCCTTAAAAGTGAGAGATAGAGAGTTGAATTTGGTGCAAGACGTGCTCTCGCTGAGTGCCCTTCTAGTTGTCACTAGTTTCAAGTAGGTTACACACAAAAATGTGAACCTTTTCCAGATTAAAAATGACCTAAAGAATAAAAATCTGGAGGATATGTCTCTGGTTAGTTTAGATCAGATTTAAATATGTTCAAATGCCATGCCATGAATTTCTTCAAGATAAAAAACAATTTTATAAATGCTATTTGTAAAAACAACCTAAAATACCATTTGGAATATGTGGTGTGCATAATATGTACAACTTTAAAAAAATATTTTTTTAGATATACCTTTTGATTGAAGTCTCATTAGACAGAAAATTGATTGATTTGTGCATCTCTGATCTGTATACTGCATGCAAAATTTATGTGTAACTGTGTTTTGCATGTGCAGGAACCCAGGCCATGAGTATTTCCTGTGTTCCTTTGGCAACGGGCCCAGTAGAGCTAACCAACCTTACCAACGTCTTACTCAAGGTGACCGTCACACATAAGCATGAAAAAAATACATATATGACACACACTCTTTAATTATTACTGTAGCTACTACAGCCTGTAAAATGGACTTCTTTCACATAAAAGGTTTTATGTGGGTTCTGTATTTTTACTTCCTTTGTGACCCACTTTTGCATTTAATGACTTGTTGAGAGATTTGTGGTCCGTGAGCCTCATCTCTGCATTTTATATTTTGGGCTTCTCGGTCACATTTGGAGAGAAATCTGCTGAAAAGCTGATGGAAAGTTTACTTGCAGTGGACTCGTTCTCTTTAGGGACTGAGCAGGCATTATAGCTGATCTAATGTAAAATATGGTCTGAATTGAGAGAAATGTTACTAGCGTGAGAGTGAGGCATCCAGTTAGGTTGTCCTTAGGTGTCCTCAATAATATGACTAATATACCTCATCTTTAAAAAATATAATTGTATACTGCACTTCTGATGGGAAGTCCTTCATTTAGCAATACCGGTTTTTCTTGTTTTTTAAAATTATTTAAAGAATTAAAAATAGAAATTCTGCCTCATACACTTCTGAAACCCTTAGAAAGATAGTTGTTTGCCTGCAATAAAAAAAAATACAGTGTTTTTGGTTTGTTTTTTGTTTTGGGGGGGAATATATAGGCCAGCTCCACAAACCATGCATTCAAATATACTGCTCAAAAAAATTAAAGGAACAATTTTTAATCAGATTATAGCATAGAGTCAGTTAAACCCCTGGAATATTGATCTGGTCAGTAAGTAGCAGAGGGGGTTGTTAATCAGTTTCAGCTGCTGTGGCATTAATGAAATTAACAGCAGGTGCACTGAGGGGGCAACAATGAGACAACCCCCAAAACAGGTGGACTCCAGTGACATATTTTCCCTCCATCTTTTCTAACTGTTTTTTATCTAGTTTTGCATTTGGCTAGGACAGAGCCATAGATGGTCCTTGCAGGGAGAAACTGGGCACTGGCAGAGCCCTACAAAATGACCTCCAGCAGGCCACTGATGTGAATGTCTCTGGCCAAACAATCAGAAACACTTCATGAGAGTGGCCTGAGGGCCCAGCATCCCCTAGTAGGCCCTGCGCTCACTGCCTGACACTGTGGAACCTGATTGGCATTTGCCATAGAGTACTAGAACTGGCAGGTCCACCACTGTGACCTTTGCTTTTCACAGATGAGAGCAGGTTCACACATGTGACAGACATGAAGGGATCTGGAGAAACCGTGGAGAACGTTGTGCTATCTGTAACATCGTTCAGCATGACTGGTTTGGTCATAGATCAGCGATTATCTGGGGAGGCATATCCATGGAGGGATGTACAGACCTTACAGGCTGGGCAGTGGCACCCTGACTACCATTAGGTGTCAAGATGAAATGCTTGGACCCATTGTCAGACCCTACACTGGTGCAGTGGGTTCCTCCTGGTGCACGACAATGCCCAGCCTCATGTGGTGAGAGTATGCAGGCAGTTCCTGGAGGATGAAGGAATTGATATCATTGACTGGCTCCTGTGCTCGCCTTACCTAAATCCAATAGAACACTTCTGGGACATTATGTTTCGGTCCATCTGACACTGCCAGGTTGCACCTCAGACTGTCAAGGAGCTCAGTGATGTCCTGGTCCAGATCTGGGGGAGATTCCCAGGACCCCATCCATCAAATCATTAGGAGCATGCCCCAATGTTGTCAGGCATGTATACAAGCATGTGGGGGGCTATACAAACTACTGAGCACTATTTTGAGTTGCTGCACTGAAATTTCGGCAAAATGGATGTTCAGCATGATTTTTTTCCCCATTGAGATCCGATGTGCTTTCAAAATTTTAACTGCATTGAGCTCTGACTTGAGCATCTCACTTCAATTCTTAAATGCAGAAATTGTTGCGTGAAGCCTGTTTACTGTATCTGTGTGAACACCATCACTTTATTAAAGTGTGCAATTATTATTATATGTGCACATTTTTTAGTTGTAACTGTTTGTAAATGAGGGCAGCATGGTAGCGTGGTGGTTAGCACTACTGCCTCACAGCTACAATAACATCTAGAAGGTCCAGGTTTAATTCCACCCTGACCCAGGCCTCTCTCTGTGTGGAGTTTGCATGTTCTTCCCATGTCTGTGTGGGTTTCCTCTGGGTACTCAGGTTTCCTTCCACAGTCCAAAGACATGCAATTACTGGGGTTAGGTTAATTGGTCATTTTAAATTTCCCATAGGTGTAAATGTGAGTGTTAATGGTTGTCTGTCTCTTTGTGTTGACCCTGCAACAGGCTGCCGACCTGTACAGGGTGTACCCTGCCTCTTGCCCTGTGTCAGCTGGGATAGGCTTCAGCCCCCCGTGACCCTGAAAAAGAAAAGCGGGAGTGAATGGATGGATGGAGAAATGTTTGTGAATGGGGGAAAATGGGAACTTGCCACATTTGCCATTTGTAAAGAGCCTGCTAATTGTAGAATTTAATAGCTCTGAGCTCCAATAGGTAGGAGGCCTGATGACGGCAAATTTCTGTCAGTTTTCCCCAGTGTCATTTAAACTGTACTAGTATCTGGTAAGGGTCACACTGCATTTAGCTCTAAACCTCTGTTATTTGAAGTTTAACACCGCCGTACCTATCCTGTTATTCGAACTTTACACTGGCAATCTGGCAGGCTGCGTTTATTGTTCTATGTCAGTGTTTATCGCATAATCTTTATATGAAAGATGTGACCCACTGGTTTGGCAAGTCCTGTTTTGAAGCCTGAACTCCTTTTTTTCCCCTTTTTCTGGGTAGCTTTAACTGAGAAACAGAGGAAAATGCAAACTCATACAGTAACAGCTTATCAGTTGCCACATATTTACACTCAGCGACCACTTCATTAGGTAACAGTAACTCAAACTTGTCACAACTAAAGTATGCAGAAGAGTATATTTGAACTCACAACACGCTGAATCTGGAAGCTAATGGGCCACAGCAGTATAGGAGCACACTGGGGGCCATTAGACAGAGTCCAGGTTTAAGATACTTCTGGAAAGGCTTCATATTTTTTTTAGACCCCGTGGCTGCATCCTTCTTTTATAGTCTATGGTTTATCACAGAGTTAGCAGAGTTTCATTAGCAGAAGAGGTCAACTACTTTACCTTTCTGTGAGTTGCACTGGAAAAACGCTCACAGCGAGCCAGCTGTGGATGGCAGCTGTGGCTCAGCTGATTGTGGTTGTTCACAACACAACACAGCTCTGTGCAACCCCCCAAACACACACACAGACACACACACACACACACAGAGAGTGGAAAAACCACTCAGAGAAGGAAACCATCCCCCAACCATTCAGTAAATAGAGCACTGCTCATGGGAATGACGAAATGCTTGGCTGTGTGTGTGTTTATTAGATATACCAGAGGGAGAGATCCGGGCACTGACTGTCCCTTTTTAACCACCTCGCAGTCCCAAGGTACACTCACCATAGCAGCCATAGATTATTGAAGGCACCAGAACAGGACAGGTGCGTTACAGATATGGCAACAGGAAGGAAAGAGATTTATTTCCCATGTGGGGGCATTCTTTCTAGAAAGACGCCTGCGTGTAAACAAATGTGAGCATATGTGTAGAGGATTGACTGTAGCAAGTCAAATGGGTGACACCAAGTCGAAAACAAATACTGTGAGAATGTGGATTTCCAGGAAATCTTAAAAGTCCCATTGGATTTTTTTTAGTCATCATTCATTTACAGATTTACCTTTGACTAACTTTGTTTTTAAGAGGTCGTAGACAAAATCAGGCTTCTCAACATTTCTAGACAGTTGACAAAGATTTGGTTGAAATGGCAACAGTCTTTTGATAACATTAGGACCATGAGTTCTTTACAGATATTATGTATTGCAATGTTTCCTTTTGAAACAAGCATCTTGTAAAATGCCTTATAAAGATGAATCAGATGTTTAGATGGCCATGAGAAGACTGGCGGCATGCCCCAGGATAAAAAAAAATTCCCTTGCTCACAAGACAACAATGCTAGCTTTTGTAGAAAACTGTGAAATAAAGAAGCAATTTTGTTCTTTTATTGCTCTGTCTTATATTAGTATGACTATAATAACTCAGTTTGGATACTTAGAGCAGTGTTAGAACAGTGTTTCAGTTCTGTTTTTAAACCACCCCCAAATCTACAAAAGAGATACTTAGATGCTGGCATTACTGTGACAAAAGAGCCCACAGGAATATCTTCCACACAATCGGGAAAATGTAATACACAGCATATATGTGCAGTTGATTTTAAATCTTACCTGTACCCTCACAAAATATAGTTGGTTAATGAAGTTGCTTAGACTTGGAGGAAGCAGCATGTTGGGTTCCTGCAATTAACTAATTAATCAGAAAGTTAGCAGCTTATGTATAAGCTGGTTAAAATCAAAGTTCTCATCCATTCTTAAAAAGAGTGAACGTACTGGCCAGCTCTGCAACACCAAAAAGCCTGGAAGACCTCAGTAAAGTGTAAAGTAGAAACATCCATTTTCTTCCACTTATCCAAACATGTGAAATAAAAAAAATACAGGGGCTATACTTTGTATTTTAGTTTGAGCAAATAGGCAGTAGTCTTCCAAGGTCAAGTGCTTATTTTTACTGTTTCCCAATGAAGAAGGCACCATAGGAAAAACACGAGAGCAGAGGAAAGAGATTGCACTTGTCAGTCAATGAGATTGTTATCTCAGCTGTCCACATCCGTTGAGTCATATGACTGACACGCTAAGTATGTTATTAAACCTCGGGTTGTAGATGACAGTCAGCAAGATATCATCTATAGGTTTTTGTTCTCTGATTATTTGAGAGCGAATACAGCAACATCCAGGGGGTGTTAATGTACGCCATCTAAAATGCAACAGTGAGGGATGACTCAACCCTGCACTCACACTTATGAGTCACTGAAAACGTTGGGTGTGATTGAGTGAAGCTCAGGTGTAGTTCAAAGCAGTTTAGTGTTGCTCCTCGTTCAGCTGTTCTCACTGTTCAGCAGGACAGTTGATGTTTCAAATTAGTCATTCCAGGTAATCACTTGCTTGTTTTGGATTATTTATGAAGTGACATGGTTTCTCTCGTTTTCTGCCTCCTCTCTCTCTGGAGTGATTGCTATATTTGACCTCAATAGTAAATACAAAAAGTAGAATTACCACCTCTCTGACACTGTCAAAATTAAAAAACTCTGTTCCCTTCCTTTTTTATTATTTGCTGTACTTGTATATTTAATTTATATTCATAAAATATTATTCTACATTTACTTTTGGTGTAATCTAGTTTTAATATAATTTATTCATTTGACTATAGATAGATAGATAGATAGATAGATAGCAAATACATTTTAAATTAAATAACACAGATTGGAATTGATAGCTATGGGGTGAGCATTGCCTCTTAGTTTAGAGAGGACTGAAACATTGTGCCTTTTGATGCTGCTTCACAACACAAGGTGTAGGACGTAATCTTACTGCTTTGTTTGCTACTCAAACAGTATCTTTCCTTATCTCATTTTAAGTAGTTAATCCTGTTTTTGATAGTTAATTATGATAAATTTCTAACCGTCAGTGTCCGCTTTCTGCTTTTTTGTAATGATGCATGTGTTTGATTACATCTCTTACTGTGCTTAATTACAGAAAAGATCAGACTGGCAGATTAAAGTACATCTGTTTGGCTTTCAGCAGGGTGACCATTTGCACATGCCACCACACGCACACACACACACACACACACACACACACACTCACACACACACACAGACACACACACACATACACACACACACACACACACACACACACACACACACACAGAGAAGAGGGCATGACCAGAGTAAAAAGTAGACTGCAGGGATCTAGGTCAGAGATGTGACTCATCGCCTCACTTCATCCTTTCCCCGTCCTCCTTCCTCCCCACCCCCACTCATAATTTTCCCTTCATTCCCTCCCCTCTACTCTGCTTTACTTTACTCCCTTGATCCTTCCCCATTCATTCATCCTCCCTCTCGCAACGAAAATCTTCATTCATAACGTGGAGGGACACAAGGGAAATATGTGTTGGTTAGACAGGTCCATGGCTGAGGATAAGCCGATAAGGAGCGTTGGCTGGTGACATCACCAGCTCTGAGTGCACTGAATAGAATAGAATAGAACAGAATAGAAATTTAATGTAATTATATGGGGTAATGTAATGAAATAGAATAAAATGTAATAGAATGATATGGACATGAATAGAATAGAACAATATTATAATATAATTATATGGAACAGTAATAGAATGGAATTATATTGAAAGGAATAAAATAGAGCAGAACAGAATTATATGGAAAGTAATTAAATCAAATACATAAGAAAGTATTATATGGAAAAGTAACAAAATAGAGTAGAATTACAGTTAAGAAATACAGTAAAATTGAGTAGAATAAAAATTGAATGGCCTTAATTAAATATAAAAGAATAATATGAAGAACAATATGGAAAGCAGCTGTAGTATAGTGTGGTATTCCACAACTAGTAGTAGCTGTGGAATAGAATAGAACAGAATAGAATTATTTGGTAAGTAATAAAATGGAGGAAGAGAACAGAATAATTGTTCAATATAGAAAAGAATGATAAATAGAACAGAATAGGATCATATGGAATGAGTGAAAACAGAAAAGAACAAAAAGGAGTCACATGGAGAGAGATTATATGGAATGAAACAGAGGTCATTTTCTTAAAATAATACAAATTTCCCTGTGGCTCAAAAGAAAATGTATTTTTAAATGTAAGATTTCTGCTGCCTGAGCGTAAGCATTGTTGATTCCAAGTCCAAAGGACCTAATGTTCCATTACAGCTTGCTTGGTAAAAGTTGTTGCATTGCTATTTTCAAACCTGGAAAGGAACGCACGAAACGGGCGTGAAGTGATGTGGAGGCTGTAGCTTTGCAAGTTGGAGACTTATTCAGCGTTGGTGGAGGCTCTAGCTCTGCCAAGTGCCTTCAGTTTTAACATTTTGTTTTTGCACTGCTATAAAATAGAAAATTGTCACTTACACCCCTGCAGCTCTTCACTCTACATAAGTTTCATTTATGTAAAGGGAGCAAACACAACCAGAAAACAGTATTTTTGTGTTTCGCTGCCAGAACCATAACTGGTGTTTGGACCCCCCACCCCACCCCAATGTTGCCTTCACCCAGCGGGATCACACCATATCTGGCAGAAGTGACACCAGCTAGGGATGCGCAGTATGTTCCATGATGCATCTAAAAACTGTGACTGCTGAATTTCCATATTGTGGGACTAATAAAGGGATTTCTTATTAGTCAAAGTTCCCTGTGTAGAAAAAGCTAGAAAATATCAACACACACCGAGGGAAGCCAGGAAACGGCGAGGCTTTCCCCCTGCCGCATATAATACAGTAATCATCCCGGGGAAAGCCGACGAGAGTGCTGGTTTCACTCTGTCTGTTCCGCTGCCAGATATTCTGCAGCTTTCCTTGATGACTGCAATGGGAGACAAGATAAATGAGTCATTCTTCAGTTGTTGAATCTGACACCGCTAGACCCATATTTATGTTTGCTTGTTTTTAATGCATAATTTGCAACACTCTTATATATCAGACACTCCTTCTTGCTTAAATTCCTTTCCACTCCTTTCTGTTTGTATATGTTATATACAAAACCTGAAAAAGCTCAAGAACTCCAGGTAGAAGTGGCATTTTCCTCTCGCTGCAGTATTAATATTCCATCTATTAGATCCACGGGGAACACGTGCAGGAATGAAAATCGAGGTAACCCCTCAGATTCCATCACTGACTGCAAACCTGTCCCCCCCCCACACACACACACCCTGCCACCGCCACCTAGCAACCACCACTGCTTAGCAACAGTTCGTCATACAGACTTGCCTCCTTTTCAGTATGCAAGTCTCGCATGCGCACACATACACACACTAACCTGGTTATTTTTGAAAGCGTTCACTTGGCACACCATCTGAATTCCCATGTAAATGACGCCAGAAGGCAATTCAGAGCACGTGTCTGAATTTTAAGCACCATGAATGATTTGAGTCATAAATCCAAATTATTCTGTGCCTCCTACAGTTGTGAGAATCTCTTTAATGCCATATTTATTAATGTGCAACTGAAGTACGTATGCCTCGCATTGTACTCTATCATGTAGATACCTTGTTATTACATTCTGCAAGTATCATGAGGTTTGATATAGGATTCATGTAATGTTCTGAATGTCTGAATAGCACATTAGCAGCAGAAAAAACTTTAATTGTGGTATTTTTAAAATCTTTTTAAACAGGTGGTATATAAATATTAGTAATTTATGTTTCTGACTTCATTTTTAGTGTAGGTTTTACTGTGCAATGATTGTCCACAGGATGGTTATATGGGTTGTCAGGCAATAAAAGTGGGAGGGAAAGGACTCTATTTACAGGTCGCTATTCGTAAAACCATTTTGAAGTGTAAAAAATACACGAAAGGCGACAAACAGAGTTTCAGTACAGTTACAGTTAAAATGTCCCAATTTAACAAAAGATATACATGAACAGAGCTTTTAATGTTGCATTTTATTAAGTCTTTTTTAAATAAAGATTTATAGGTCAAGTGACACCTAAAGTGTGTAACATGATATATATATATATATATATATATATATATATGTAACCTGCTCTGTCTGCATAATCAGCTAAAGGCATGCGTCTCAGAAAGATGTTCTTGTCCTGTGGGACCTGCTCAACAAACCTACTGTTGTCTTTGCTGCATTTCTCTCTCTCTCTCTATCGCACACACTCAGCTAAGCTGCTGCCATGCTCATTGCTTGTCTCTGTGTTTTTGTTTTTTTCTTCCACTCTTTCTCTCTAATGCGCACATTGCAGACATACATCACACAGGATCTGGCAGAAAATGAGGTTCTTGTGAGCAGACTGGTATGACTCACTCTTCTGCCTGCACTTGTCCATTAGCTGACGCTCCTACTCACAACAATTTATGACAGGCAAGAGTTAGACTGTGTCCTCTTATGCATAAGGATGCATGGCTCTGTTTTATTTATTTGAGCTTTTTTTTTCTTCCTTCCTTTTTTTTTTTTTACAGGGATCTAACAACCTTCAGCTCACATGATTGAGAGGTCAGCAGTTTTATTGCATACCAGTCTTGGTATTGTGGCCCACACGATCATATTTTAAAGGGTAATTTAAAAATTAGGCGTAGTTTAAACAGTGATCTTCTAAACTGCTTTTGGAGAGTTCAGTATTGAATGAATTTCAGGAATGTGGTAGATAATGACAAAATGCAGCTCATTCAGAAGTAGGTGAAAGCTCCAGTGTTCATTATGTAGGTAGCCAGTGTAGCTGCAACACAATGCACACTGGAGTGAAGGAGATCCTAACAGATAGGTCACATTCACAGATTATAGTTAAAACTAAGGGCTTATTGTTGTCCAAAGAAAGAGGGTTTCCATTGTCTCTGCCATGTTATGTATTATGAAAGGGCAGATACTGTAATGCGATATAACCTGATGTGTGAAATTTACAGAACAGAGTGAGATGATTTGCAAACTTTTTAAACTCAATATTTTATTGTTTTTTTCAGTAAAATATTGAGTTGGAAAAACTATACGAGATGTTAGAGGAGTATTCTGTTTCAGTGTATATACACATTTTTGAATATGGTGCTTCAAAAATATTTCACCTAAAGCTGGGACAGAAAAAATAAAAGCTGCATGCTGTTTAAAATTTTTTTAAAAAAAAGGTCTGGTGAAACATCTTCCAACTGAAAACATGTGAAAAAAAATGCACCCTCTTTCAATTCTAAGATTTAATGTGGCAGGACATAAAAAAATAATCTGGTCCTTAGCAGGTTCTAAAATTATTTAAATACAACAACACATGACACCACCATAACGACATATTACTCTGCGTCATTATTTCATTAACAAAAACTGACACCAAAATCTAAGTAGCCCCTTACTGCTTCCATACTAATTAAGAGGGTAAATAGCAGCCAAGTGCCGCTAATCGAATGCACTTGATTAATTGATCGTCAGCACCACTATGAAAGATGTGGAACATTCAGGTGTGTCTTAGAGGAGGAAACATATCAGCAGTGATGTTAGAGAAGCAATTGTTGCTGCCTATCAATCTGGGAAGGGTTAGAAGACCATTTTCATACAACTTGAAGTCCATCATTCTACAGTGAGAAAGATTATTCACAAGTGGAAAACATTAAACACAGTTGCCAATTTTCCCAGGAGTAGACATGCCAGCAAATTCACCCTAAGGTCAGAGGGTGAAATGCCCAGAAAAATTCCTCCCTAATGATTTGAGAGACTGATAGTCAGAGAGAAAGTGATTGTTTCAAGTTATTGCTGCTAAAGTTGGTTCTACAAGCCACTAAATCATGGGGTGTACTTAGTTTTTCACACACTGCTTTTGCATTTTCATTTAGTTGTTGTTAAATAAATGGCATAGTATATGTTGTAGTTTTGTTCATCTGAAGTTGTACTTTAAAAAAAAAAAATTGGATCCTACTGAGTGCCAGATTTTTTTATTTAAAACCTTTGAACAGAAAGAGGGTGTACTTTCTTTTTCACACGACTGTGAGTAGACCAGTAACATGATTGGCTTATACATAGAGAGGCCAGAACTCTCAGAAGTCATTAGCAAAACTTCCTTTTAAAGTAAGAATTTGAAGATTTCATCGTCTGTGATGCAAAATAACATTAACTGGCTGATGTTTAAATATGGTATTGAATGACTGTGAACCATCAGATCTTCAGTTCATTGTCATGTTCATAATCACTTCATCAGATCAGGAGCTCATGAAATGATAATGAATGAAAACAAACATTGTCAGTGGACACAATTCATTGCTGCCTCCACAAAATAAAATTTTAACTGTGCAAGGATAAAACATGTATAAAGACGATCCAGAAACATCCTTGAGTGCATACAGTGGGTACGGAAAGTATTCAGACCCCTTTAAATTTTTCACTCTTTGTTTCATTGCAGCCATTTGCTAAAATCAAAAAAGTCCATTTTATTTCTCATTAATGTACACTCAGCACCCCATCTTGACAGAAAAAAAAAGAAATGTAGAAAATTTTGCAAATTTATTAAAAAAGAAAAACTGAAATATCACATGGTCACAAGTATTCAGACCCTTTGCTCAGTACTGAGTAGAAGCACCCTTTTGAGCTAGTACAGCCATGAGTCTTCTTTGGAATGATGCAACAAGTTTCTCACACCTGGATTTGGGGATCCTCTGCCATTCTTCCTTGCAGATCCTCTCCATTTCCGTCAGGTTGGATGGTGGACGTTGGTGGACAGCCATTTTCAGGTCTCTCCAGAGATGCTCAATTGGGTTTTGGTCAGGACTCTGGCTGGGCCAGTCAAGAATGGTCACAGAGTTGTTCTGAAGCCACTCCCTTGTCATTTTAGCTGTGTGCTTAGGGTCATTGTCTTGTTGGAAGGTGAACCTTCGGCCCAGTCTGAGGTCCTGAGCACTCTGGAAGAGTTTTTCTTCCAGGATATCTCTGTACTTGGCCGCATTCATCTTTCCTTCAATTGCAACCAGTCGTCCTGTCCCTGCAGCTGAAAAACACCCCCATAGCATGATGCCGCCACCACCATGTTTGACTGTTGGGATTGTATTGGGCAGGTGATGAGCAGTGCCTGGTTTTCTCCACACATACTGCTTAGAATTAACGCCAAAAAGTTCAATCTTGGTCTCATCAGACCAGAGAATCTTATTACTCATAGTCTGGGAGTCCTTCATGTGTTTTTTAGCAAACTATGCGGGCTTTCATATGTCTTGCACTGAGGAGAGGCTTCCGTCGGGCCATTCTGCCATAAAGCCCCGACTGGTGGAGGGCTGCAGTGATAGTTGACTTTGTGGAACTTTCTCCCATCTCCCTACTGCATCTCTGGAGCTCAGCCACAGTGATCTTTGGGTTCTTCTTTACCTCTCTCACCAAGGCTCTTCTCCCACCATTGCTCAGTTTGGCTGGATGGCCAGGTCTAGGAAGAGTTCTGGTCATCCCAAACTTCTTCCATCTAAGGATTATGGAGGCCAATGTGCTCTTAGGAACCTTGAGTGCTGCAGAAATTCTTTTGTAACCTTGGCCAGATCTGTGCCTTCCCACAATTCTGTCTCTGAGCTCCTTGGGCAGTTCCTTCCACCTCATGATTCTCATTTGCTCTGACATGCACTGTGAGCTGTGAGCTCTTATATAGACAGGTGTGTGCCTTTCCTAATCAAGTCCAATCAGTTTAATTAAACACAGCTGGACGCCAATGAAGGAGTAGAATCATCTCAAGGAGGATCAGAAGAAATGGACAGCATGTGAGTTAAATATGAGTGTCACAGCAAAGGGTCTGAATGCTTTCCGGACACACTGTATGACATGAGTAACAAGAACATCTGTGGTGGTCCCAATCATGTTGAAAAAGTCAGAGTGTTTTACAGGTAATGCCTTGCTTATTTCAGCAAGACATTGCCAAACTACATGCTGCCACAACAGCCTGGATCTGTAGAGAAAGAATTTCGGAACTAAACTGGCCCTCTGTGCAGTCTAGATGTATGATCCATTGACAGAATCCATTTGAAGCTGATGGTTAGTCACAAGTCTAGGTGGCAGCTGTATAGGTAACCTTCTAATGTATTTACTAACCTGTCATATGCAGTGTCATTGGTAAGTGCTTCAGTTGCTCACTTCAAAGTTCAGACGAGTTTATCTCACTTCACATCAAAAGCGTTGTTGTTTGTTTGTTTGTTTGTTTTTCTTTGCCTGTTGAAGTCACTGACTTTGTATGGTCTCTGGTCACTGCATGGGTTTTCAAAGAAAAACAGATTCAAGACAGTAAACATGGATTGCTGGTGAAATAATAAATACAGTTTCTGTTTTCAGGTTAAATGATTACATTATGTTGCCATTTACAGTTTACGCAGCATGCCAGTTTATTTCTCCATCCATCCATTCACTTCCGCTTATCCTGTTCAGGGTTGCGGGGGGGGGTGGTGGTGCTGGAGCCTATCCCAGCTGATATAGGGCGAGAGGCAGGGTACACCCTGTACAGGTCGCCAGCCTGTCGCAGGGCCAACACAGAGAGAGACAGACACACATGCTCTCAATCACACCTATGGGCAATTTAGAGTTTCCAATTAACCTAACCCCAGTAAGTACATGTCTTTGGACTGTGGGAGGAAACCGGAGTACCCGGAGGAAACCCACGCACACACGGGGAGAACATGCAAGCTCCACACAGAGAGGGAGGGAGGGGCCTGGGCCAAGGTGGAATAGAACCCAGGCCTTCCAGATGGTATTCTAACTGTGATGCAGCAGTGCTAACCACGGCTCCACCGTGCTGCCCTATTTTATTTTATTTTAATTTTTATTTATGTATTTTTTATTTTTTTGGGGGGGGGCAAGGAAGTCACAAATAAACAGCTCACATGACAAACAGCATGTGGCTGCCTGCTAAGGGGTAGGGGAGTGTATCCAGATGATACAACAAAGCCTGCGGTCATTTTTAATGTGCAGGGCTAATTACCACATCACTGTTCACTGTCCATCTGTCCACTACTAGTGAGCTGTTGGCCTGCAACAAGGTGTACAACAGGAAGTAAAGACAGGACACCTGACCTCCACAAATGCCAGACACATGATTTGATAACATTAAATTTAGTGGATGTTCCTATAGTAACTAAAATGAAACTAAAATCTAACACTAGATGACAAAAAAGCAGTGTAGCTGGAATAAAAATAAACATGAAAAGTAACTGAAACAATATTAAATCAACTGAAAAATTATCCACTCTGAATGTCTTAAATCTTGGCCCACTTCATAATAATAATAAAAATAAAAATAAATAAAAACAAAAAGGGACCATTTTAACCAGATGATACTTCTGGACAAATTTTTTTAAAAAACTTACTGTATATTGTTATTTATACAAGCAACAGGCGTTGGATTTATATTGTACATACACTGCACAGTTTGCTAACATCTATAAGAGTAATACAATGGAAACAAAAAGTATTAATTGTAGCAAAGTATTAGTTAATAATGATATTTTTTGCTAAACGATGTAGTCACAATATTGTTAGTCTTTGCCTGTCTGTTGACTGAATTCCTACAACAATCCTACAACAAACCTCTGGAGTCACACTCTCACACACATAAACATTAAGTGTGTGCTCATGAGTGTTGGCCACACTCTCCTTTCCTGCTTACTATTGTTTGTCTGCACTTAAACAGGCAGGAAGGAAAAGCCCTTAGTCACAGAGGTGCCATCAAGCCCCATTTAATTGTCTCATTTATCTTCCCTTTGCTGTTAAACCTTGCACTGCCGCTCAAATTCACCGGGGAGGTCCCAGGAGCAGATATGGGTATATTATTATTTATTTATGAAAATTATTCATATAGAATATTCTAGTCTGTGTCTGATAGAAGCTGAGAAATGGTAGTTTCAGGTTACTCAAAGAGTGAAAGCCTTCATGAGCAAATTTAGCTTTATGAATTTAAAATAGAATGTATTATGACATTGATTGTGGCCTCTATTATTTTTTTCTTAAAAAGAAAGAGCTCATATTTAGTTTTTATGTTGAAAATATGCAACAAAACATATATACAGCTCTATTGAAGCTATGTGGGAAAAGTTAGTAGGGCCACTAGTAAACCTTATGGAATATTCAAACAGTCCTTTATTAGCAAGATGTTTTGAAGGTTTTATTGCCTTTTATGTCCTAAATTTTAAATCCCTCCACAAAATTTCAGTGGGAATCAGATGTAAGCTTAGACTGGACCAAGCCATAACCCTCTGCTTTTTTTTGGAGACATTTTTGTTGGATTTGCAATCTTGAGCCAAAAGATCCACTTCTGATTCAGGTTCACCTTCAGACAGATGGCCTCACTGTATCTTCAAGTAGTCTTTGACATGATGCAATATACAGTAACTGCAAGCTTCCTTGAGCCTGAGGCAGTGAAGGGACTCTACCACCAGTTCATAGATGGAAGGTTCTCCTGAAAAACTGTCTACTGTAACTGACCAAACACCTCGTTCTTCACTCGTCCATCTAATGCACAAAACTTGCTTTGTTGGAAAATGCAGCTTCATTTTATTTATGAAAATGTAAGCTTTTTGTATCCTTGGTTTGACTATCTCGCCTACATCTGCATATAGTGTGTCAAAGAGTGTATAGCACCAATCATGATGTTTCAGCTCCCTTGGTGTTAATGAAATTAACAACAGGTGCACTAGAGGGGCAACAATGAGACAACCCCCACAACTGGAATGGTTTTAAAGGTGGAGACCACTGACATTTTTCCCTTCCTCATCTTTTCTGTTTTTCCATAGTTTTGTATTTGGCTAGGGTTAGCATTACTACTGATAACATGAGGTGATAAATAGACCCTACAGAGGTTGCACAGGTAGTCCAACTCCCCCAGGATGGCACATCAATACATGCCATTGCCAGAAGGTTTGTTGTGTTTCCAGCACAGACCAAAGACCATGGAAGAGATTCCAGGAGACAGGCAGTTATTCTAGGAGAGCTGGACAGGGCTGTAGAAGGTGCTTAACCCATCAGCAGGACTGTATCTGCTGCTTTGTGCAAGAAGGAATAGGATGAGCATTGCGGATTTGTGGACTAAATGACCTCCGGCAGACCACTGGTATGAATGTCTCTGACCAAACAATCAAAGCCTGTGCTCACTGCCTGGTACTGTGGAGCCTGATTGGCATTTGCCATAGAATACCAGAATTAGCAGGTCCACCACTGGTGGCCTGTGCTTTTCACAGATAAGAGCAGGTTCATCTTGAGTCCATGTGACAGACCTGAAAGACCAGGGAGGCATATCCATGGAGGGATGCACACACCTTTACAGGCTGGGCAGCAGCACCCTGACTGCTATTAGGGATAAATTCCTTAGACCCAATTGTCAGCCCCAATACTGGTACAGTGGGTCCTGGGTTCATCTTAGTGCACAGCATGTGGTGAGAGTGTGCAACTCAGTGATGCCCTGGTCCAGATCTGAGAGGAGATCCCCCATGACACTATCCATAATCTCATTAGGAGCATTCCCCAATATCCAACATGATTTTGATGAGACAGAACTAAACTCCAAATACAGCTTTATTTCACAGGTAAACTCAGGACACATACTACAAATTCCCTGGGGCTGGCAGGTAATCCCACACAAACTCTGGGATTACTTGCAAAATAACAAGGAATACTTGGAACACAGGGACACAGCAGGCGGGGAGCAGTAGACGACAATGCGACAAAGGACAAGGGAAAACGCAAACAATATATACACAAGAGATAATGAGGACAAGTGGAAAATGATAGGAAAATAACACAGGAAGCAAAATTAAACATAATGCGCACGGAACAGGAAACTAGGAAAATAAAACAGGAAGTGAGAGAACAGGTAAACAGAAACAGACAAGACACAACACTGGGAATGAAACTAAATGTAGAACACAGGAGACAAGGAACAATGACACAGTGGGACAAAACACACACTAGAACGCAGAGATGCGGGGAAGACAAGAAGAAGGAAGGGAAACAGGAATTTAATACAAATAACTCTAAACTGTAAGAAAACTTAGAAACACAGCAGAAATAATAATAATAAGAAGAAAAAAAAAAAACAGAACCACAAGGAAAGGGGGAAAAAAACCACTGGGTAAACGGCCCAGGATCATGACAGGCTTTAAAAAAAAAAGTATACTTTGTGCAATTACTCCACCAGCCCTGTCATGTCAGCCTGCTTACAGTATTTACTTAAAATATAACAAAAATAATCACTGTCTCATTGCAGCAAGAAACGTGGAAAATGTGTGAACAGAAATGAATTAAACCAGGCTACTTTTGGTCTTTGCATAGGCAATATCTTGACCTTGGAATTCATAGATTACTGTGCATGGATACTATTTAAAGGACTCACTATCCTATTGTGACTGTTATTAGAATTTCTAAATCAAAGTGTTGTTCCATGATGTTCAAATTGTAATGTGAGCGGGAGAGTGGGAGAGCCAGAAAGGAAACGGGGAGTTGGATGAGTGGCTGGGAGCACAGTTGAATAAAAGTATCCCTCTCCAAACTTCCTCCTCTCTCTTTGAGTGACATATACTCACTCTGTCTTTTAAACACTTTCAACCACTCTTATTCCTCTTGTAGTTCTCGTCTCACTGCCCTCCATCTCACCATGTTTTCCTCTCTTTGGGACTGCGGCCAACATCATGGAGGAACACTTGACCTGTTTTTAGCTGCCAGGGTAATAGTTATGTCTCTGGTGACGTCTGCTCGAGAAAAAGAGGAGGAGGGCTGTTAAAAACATCCAGGAGCTATACAGTGTTGCAAAGGGCAAAGTGTTCCATAATGGTGTTGCAAATACTTATATAACAGTTTATAATAATCCACCTTTTAAAATAGTAAAAAAAACACATAAATCTGCAATATTAACCAGTGGGTTCTGGGCTAAGTCCCAGAGAGAGTGTAGGGGAGCTTACAAAGAATATAAAACCAGTAAGTATTGCGTCTAAAATAAAAATTTTGCCTAAGTTTGGGGTTTTGGTAATGATGTCCATGCTTAGATGTAAATATACCACCATATTTTTAGTTACCATTTACATTTAGGGTGAAATAAGGTGTAGTGTGTCCTGCAAAAGAGCTGTTTTTATGTTCAGTAGGAAAAATTAAGTCAGGTATCAATATCTACTAACCTGCACCTTCTGAATTCAAATCAGACATATATTCATAATTGAAAAATTGATTGTGCCCCATTTTCCTTTGTGCAAGCAGCTGAGCAGACAAGGATGCCATTCACAAATACCTTTTTTTTTTTTATCCTCAGTGAAGATTTCTTGGAGTTACACCTCTGAAAAGTATGTGTCAGCTGTTAGGAAAGTCGCGTGCCAACACACTAAGACACAGAGACAACAGTAGTAGCCCTGTTGGTTTTACAGCCTTAGCCATGCTCACACAGTTCAGATTGAGACGTCAAGACACTGACACCAAGAGTCCAACTTTCATATCTGTTTGTTTGAGCATGTAAAAACTTCAGCAGTTACAAAACCCAATATCCAGTTGTCCTCCCCACAAATAAAAAACCCACCTAATTTGAAGTCCAACTTTTATTTCTGTGGTTTAGCTATATAAAGGTTCTGGTTACTTTGTTTTGCCTCACAAATAGAGTGAGCAGCTGCCTTATAGTCTGACTTTTTAAAATTTAGTTGCCAGAGCAACGTCTCTTATTCTAAAATGAGCAAAGCGAGGAATGTTCTGTTGGCTGCAAGAGCGAATACCAGTAATCCATCCATCCATTCACTTCCGCTTATCCTGGTCAGGGTCGCGGGGAGGCTGAAGCCTATCCCAGCTGACATAGGGCGAGAGGCAGGGTACACCCTGAACAGGTCGCCAGCCTGTCACAGGGCACACAAAGAGACAGACAACCTCACTCACTCACATTCACACCTATGGGCAATTTAGAATGGCCAGTTAACCTAACCCCAGTAAGTGCATGTCTTTGGAATGTGGGAGGAAACCGGAGTACCCGGAGGAAAACACACGGGGAGAACATGCAAACTCCACACAGCGATAGAGAGGCCTGGGCCAAGGTGGAATAGAATCCAGGCCTTCTAGATGTTAGTCTAACTGTGAGGCAGCAGTGCGCCGCCATGCTAATACCAGTTATATCAGAGTTATATCAAGTTTGTAATTCTAAAGGACGTCAGAGATTGTGGAAGCATTAAGCCCAGTTTCAAACCAACAAATAAGAACTGGATGTGTCTTACACATTAATCAGATCCTGTTGTTAACCTTTTTGCCAGTTGCCTGATGGATGCTAGGTGACATAGTCCTAAAGAACACCGCAAGCAGTTCATTAGAGGTTGTGGGACCTTGCTGGATGAAATTAGATGAAATTGAAGGCAAAGACTGTTCTGAACCAAAAACATTGCTTTGGTCACAGGATGGTTGCTGGGGTTGCCCATCGGTTGCATGGAAGATACCGACTTGTCTGCAAACACTCGCCAGCTGCTCACTATGCAGTAGTGAAACAGTGAAAGTACAACGCAAACCAGAAATGGAGATCGCTCAACTTCTAAATAAAAGTTGTGCCTCACTGCTGCAAACAACAGATTTCAAAAGGCACAACTTTGATGGGAAACGGTCTCCATTTCCAGTTTGTGTTGCATTTTTCACTGTTTCACTGCTGCTTAGTGAGCAGTTGGCATTTGCAGCACCACATAGCCACCAATTCAGCAGCTAGCAACTGTCAGAAACCTCTTACTAAATGGTCAGTCAAGCAATACACATTTTACCCTCACATCTTGGCTCTTCCCTTGACAGATGAATAACTGTTCATGATTTAAGTAATTTCAGATTCATAGAATGAAGCATTGTAAATTATCTAGAAAAGTGCCTTCTGTAGGAGTCTAATTCCGGTTTAGTTGCACTTGTAGTGCTCAATGAGAGCATGCATTTTTTTTTAGGAGAGTACAGTATTTTTAAGCACTGAAGCATGTAAATCTGTTCAAGCGGACTGTTAAACTACGTTTATAAAACTGTAAATGAGCATGCTGGGCCCGTTAAGTACAATCATTGAATTGCACTGCTTTGACCACAAGCACCGTTAGCAAAGCAAGGTCACAACAGATGAATAGTGGGAGTAAATGAGCAGTACCATGGAGATGTGCCATTATAGTGCATAAATACAATATAATAATAACTGGAGTAGTGAAAGAGGAGATACTTACTCAGTGGAGTGGATAAGCTAAAAAAAAAAAAGGAAACAAATAAAAATACTATTTAACAGCAACAAGCCGAAGTGACAAAGTGGATAAATACAAAAGATCAAAAACAGCTTGAAGACCCCTTAAGAAACTCTTGATGTAATTCTTGATGTTTTTAGTTTTTATCATTTGGACAGGAAAAAAATTGCAGGGAAAGTCCAAAACACAATCACATCTTTAGTCTTATTTTCCTTGTCTCATCCCTGTGTCCCCGATCCTGTGTGTTTTCCTTGGAAATTTATCCCATTGGGACCGAGGCGGAGATGTTTGCCTTTGCGCAATTAGAGAAGATAACAGCAGTTTCAACACTGTGAAAGTACTTGCTCAAAAATATATATTTTTAGAGACTGAAGGACAGCCTCTGTGTGAATGTAGGACTTACACTGACTTCCAGCAAACTTTCATTGTATCTCCCTCTTGGGGTTTGAGTGGTTTCAAGAGCTGAAGATGTAATTAAATAAACTACCTACTGTCTTCCTGAATATGATAAACAAGGTGAATTTCAAGAGCAGTGTAGATGGGAAGAATTCCCAGCTGGAGACATCAAATGAGAAAAGTGGCCCAAAATATTATCAAGTGTTTCCTGGCAACCACAAGTTTTGGTTCCTTTAAAGCACAATCCTGAGGCATTTGTGTGACGTTGCTCAAGGCATAATTCATGGGAAACATTTCAGTGTGGAAGCATTTCCCCTGTGGTGAGGGTGAGCGCTGATTATTAGGACATATCTGAAACAGGCAATGCTGTCATCTTTTTAAAAAATGAAAATCACTTTAACTATCTTTGGTTCCCTGAATTTGGTCCAGTCTCAAAATTATGTAACATCCCTCATGTCTCAGCAAAACACTCCCATAAATATTGTTCAAAAGTTAACCTTACCCAGGGGTAGGTATTTATAGACAGCGTGTTAAAGCAAAGGGCACAGACAGAATGGCTTGCAGCAAAAGCCTACAACTGGTATCCATGGCAAAGTCAAAGTGGATAATGCAGTGTGCTTTTAAAGAGCAAAATATCATGTCATATCAGCCACAACACAATAAAATCAGCCGAGATGTCCAGTAAATGTGACTTGACCCTCACTTCTGAAATATAATGCTATTTTAGTGGCCTGCTTGGAAGTTAATCCTAAAAAAGGATGCGTCCAATTAGATTAAGCAGAATGAAAATGTGATTTGCAGATCATATGAGCTTGCTCTAACCTGTGACAGCAGAGAGCAATTTGAGCATTACAGGTGACTTGGGATGCAGCAAAGTAAAGTTCAATAAATAATCCAAGCTTTTAAAAAAAGCTTGCCATTAAAGCCTATGCCTTTGAAGCTCCTACTCATAATCAGACAGAAGACAGTTTAACTTCTTAGGGTAAGAAAAACACAAAAAAATGTGCTGTAGTGTTAACATTTTCCCATGTATTAATGAACATGTCACATCTTAATTGAGTTTAACTTAATCAAATCAGATACTTCTTTATTTACTCTCATGTTTTTACTGTACACTCACTTGCTCACAGGCTTTATTAAGTATACTTGTTCAACTGCTCCTTAACACAAATATCTAATCAGCCAATCACATGAAAGCAACTCAATGCATTTAGGTATGTAGACATTGCCGAGACGACCTGCTGAAGATCAAACTGAGCCTCAGAATGAGGTAGAGAAGTGATTTAAGTGACTTTGAAAGTGGCATGGTTGTTGAGCATGCCTGAAACTGCTGATCTGCTGGGATTTCCCTCCACAGTCATCTCTAGGGCTTACAGAGAATGATCTAAACAAGAAAAAATATCGAATGAGCAGCAGTTTTCTGGATGCAAATGCCTTGTTGATGCCAGAGGTCAGCGGAGAATGGCTAGTCGATAGGAAGTTAATGGTAACTAAAATAGACACCTGTTACAACCAGAGTACGCAGAGGAGCATCTCTGAATGCTCAACACATCAGAACTTGAAGCAGATGGAGTGCAGCGGCAAAAAGGGCCGCACCGGGTCCCACCCCTGTCAGCTACGAACAGGAAACACTCAGATGGTAGGGTCACAATTTGGCGTAAGCATGGTTCCTGAGGAAAGGGAGATCTGGAGATATATATGTTTTAACTGATGCCCCCGTAATCCAGATCTGGATAAGTGGCAGAATATGGATGAAAAAGTTTGCTATTAAGATATAAAAAAATGTTGAATGTGAGCAGCAAAATACCAAATGATAATCACGGGGATAAATTAAAAAAAATAGAGGGGCATTCAGTAGAGTGCATACCTCATCTACCCCAAATTTTCTATCTGTCAATACTATGCTGCAATTATTAGAATTATTTTTGACCCTTTAATTGTCATCATTCTGGATCATTAGATCGAGAATACTCCTTGGATCATTAAACTTTGCTATATGACAGAACTTAGGGCCATGTTATACCCTATTTCTTTTTAAAGGATTCTGACTTATCCTCATAAGGTTAGATACAAATATGTGAATATTGTCCCTGAATGCAGGTCATGATCCGGCTCACCACCAAAATTTAAACAATTGTTTCTTATACCACCCCCAAGAACTATCCTGTTATCCTGCTAACAGACAGAAATGCATATAGACCGATGGAACCGAAAACATAACCTCCCTGCACCAATTGTGGTCTAAAAAATCTATCTCTTTGAATCGTACAGTAAGGAACTGGTGGCTCTGTTGTGCTGTGGAGTCATTCTGGTAGCATAATTTAGACCAACTTGTCACATGAATCCATACAAAGTTCTATTGTTGTAGAAAAACATTTCTATCCTGATGTGATTAGTCACTTTCAGTACAACAATGCCTCATCCATAAGGCACAAGGGGTCACTGAATAGTTTGATGTTGGTTGTTGGTTTGTCCAATGTCTGTATTCAGTCTATGGGCAAATTACTCACTAATTGGAATAAATTTTATGCTCTATGTTTTTCATTTATTCAAACATAAACATAAATATTAACTGAAAAGTCTGACTGTTAAAGACCTCAGTTTGGATTTTTTTTTTCTGTGGTGATTCAAGGTGTAGGTGAATATGCCCTATACACTACTGTGGGTTTTTCCGGGGCAGTATTTGCTGAAACGTTGACTCATAGAATTAAAAATAAAACGCCTGCATCAGAGTCATGATTGCACAGCTCTCGCCTCCATCTATTTAGTATTTTTATCATTCTGGATTTAAATTGATTGTCTTTAACAGCCAGTTCAATTTCCACTGCTTTTTATCATCTTAAGTTGCACTGTCCATGGTTTTGATGTAAAAGAATACCCTATGATTCACTAAATTACCTCAAATAGAAAAAGTTGATATTAGTACTTAGTAACAGTTAAAAGTTTCTTAAAGAGCATAATGTAGAGTTTTTGAGAGGTGTGCTTACTTTAATGCATTTGTCCAAAATCATAATATTTCATTTAGGGATTTAAAAAAAAAAAAGTTTATATATGTAGCTGTTGAATATTTATTCTGACTCATTGGTAGGGCAGTATTTGTGGTCCCTTTCACAAACATTTAAAATGGCAAAAATAATAACTGCAGTACATACAGTATATAAGCCAAAAACAGTTCTAACGAGCTTGTAAGTCAATATTTGATCTGACCACCTTTATTCTTTAACACAGCCTGAACTCTCTTAGGCAGCTTTCTTGTCATTTCTTTAAACAGTCTTGAGGAATAGTTATCCAGGCTTCTTGAAGCACATTCAAAGCTCTTCTTTGGATGTTGACTACCTTTCCATTCTGTCAAGATGTGTGTTTCATTGTGTGTTTTTCTATCCAGGGATGCTTTTACTACACTGGCAGTGCCTTTGGGGTTATTATCTGGAAAAATAAGATGCAGACATGGTATTAAATGGTGGATCAAAATCTGCCGGTGCTTTCTGCGCTTATAATTCCATCAATCTTGACAAGATCCCCAACACCACCCATTGCAGCTGATTTTCAGTCCACTTCTTTTGCTATTTGACATACCTCAGCCTTTTCTCCCTGTTTCCTTTCTTTAAGAATGGCTTCTTAACAGCCACACTTCCACTGAGACCATTTCTGATGAGGCTTCAGTGAACACTATATGGATCAACTCAAGGGCCAGATGCAGATGCAGGTTCCCTTAGGCAGTAGTATTAGAAGGCATAGCATACATTTTCATCACTATGCAGATGATACCCAGCTTTATCTATTCATGAAGCCGGATGACACACACCGTCTTATGTCTTAAAGACATAAAGGCCTGGATGACCTCTAATTTCTTGCTTTGAATTCTGAAGTTATTGTACTCTGACCCACAAATCTGAGAAACATGGTGTCTGACCACATACTCTGGACAGCATTACCTTGGCCTCCAATAACACTGTGAGGAATCTTGGAGTCATTTTTTTTTACCAGGATATGTCCTTCAATGCACATATTAAACAAATATGTAGGACTTCTTCCTTGTATTTGTGCAATATCCCTAAAATTAGAAACATTCTGTCTCAGAGTGATGCTGAAATACTAGTCCATGCATTTATTACATCTAGGCTGGACTATTGTATTTCAATGAGGTTGTCCTAAAAGCTCCCTGAAAAGCCTTCATTTGAGCCAAAATGCTGTAGCGAGCATACTGACAGGGACTAGAAAGAAAGAGGATATATTGGCTTCTCTTCATTGGTTGCCTGTTAAATCTAGAGTTGAATTTAAAACCCTTCTTCTCACATACAAAGTCTTGAATAATCAGGCCACCTCATATTACCCCAATAAAGCATTTTGATCTTGGACTGTAGGCTTACTTGTGGTTCCTAGGGTATTTAAAATAGAATGGAAGGCAGAACCTTCACCTTTCACACCCCTCTTCTGTGGAACCAGCTCCCAGTCTGGATTCAGAAGACAGACACCCTCCCTTTCCCTTTTTGGATAAAGGTTGTTGTTAGATCACTCAGGTGACCTTGAATCCTCCCTTAGTTATGCTGCAATAGGCCTAGGCTGTTGGGGGCTTCCTATGATGCACTGAGTATTTCTTCACTTACCTCTTTTCACTCTCTTCATTTCCACACCATTCTGCATTTAATCATTAGTTATTATTAATCTCTGTCTCTCTTCCACAGCATGTCTTTTGTCCTATATCTCTCCCCTCATCCCCAACTGGTTGTGGGTGTTGGCTGCCTGTTTTTCTTGTTAAAAGAGAGTTTTTCCTTCCCACTGTCGCCAAGTGTTTGCTCACAGGGGGTCATCTGATTTCTTTCTATTATTATAGGGTCTTTACCTTACAATATAAAGTGTATTGAGGTGACTAGGTTTTTGTAGATTTGTTTTTTGAAAAAATGTGAGCAAATGATGTGTTTTTGCAACAGGCTGTTAGTAACAAAGTGCTTAAAGATACAATGTAAAATAGGTTCTTTGCTAACTTGTCTTGTGTGTAAAGACAACACTGGTTCATCCCTTGAGTGAAGTGCCTTTTTCATGCTTGAATAATTCACAACATAAGAAATGAGTGAAAAATATGAAAATGAAAAAAGCCAATCTCAAAAGAAGAACTTTGAAAGAACTTCTGAAAGCCTGGAAAACTATTGCTCAAGACCACTTTTAAAATTTACAAGAAATCCTGGTTCCTTGGAAACAAAATTTGAAGAAATTAGGGGTAGCGTCATACTCTTGCACAGTATTGTAGACTTAAAACGTGTACTCACGTGTACTCACAAATACAATAAAATATACAGAATATACTGAAAAAGCCATTAGCATTAGCCCTTCAACCGAACAAGTATCAGGAGACATTGTTTTATGTTTTTTGTGATTGGAATGTCTACATGATATAAATTGTGTCTGTAATGTGATAGTTGTTCCAAACAAACCCACAGTGGAAACTAACTGAAATAAACTAAACTTTTCACAATGCAACCAAATCTTTAAATCTGCAAGTCTTGTATTCGTTTAGAAGAAGCGTAGGTGAAAAAAAAAAACCTCCTCCCACATTGCAGAAAAGAGGTAAAAAGAGACAGTAGTTTTTAACAGTTAGTGGTTTTATGATTCAGTCACATGGGCTTAAATAAAAAGGTGAAAACAACTGAAATCTTAGATTTCATCATGATTTCTGTGCTGCTTATTTTCATTGTTGAGGAAGACACACGAGTATTGTAGAAAACAGACAGCAAATGATAGCTTGTAAACCCTCACCACAGACAGTACATGGAATGATTCAGCGATGTTGTACTGCAGTAGATTGTGATAACACCTCAAAGCCAGAGTTTCATTCTGAGCCACCAGTGGACATCGAAGGGAGGCGGGGAGGGAAATTTTCAGTTGTGTGTTGGTCATGTTGGCTGTCAAGCAATTGGGCAATTGACTCACTGCACTTGTACACAAACACGCACACTCACACAGAGGAAATCTAGTCACTTAAATGTGACGATGTCACATTAACAAGGACACTCCACTTCCTCTCATTCCTCCCCCATTAATCTCCTGTCCTATCCTTCTCTCCCCCTCTGCTTATATCCTCTATCATGGCCAGCTGCCCTTCATTTTGTTTTCTAAGAAAATAAACAGAAAAACAACGCAGCAGGAGATGGGTCAATATGAGTTCAGTATAGTTTGCCTTTCTTTATGCATGTGCGCTTTAAGAGTATATGTGTGTCCATGCGTGTTTTTGCATCTGTACCTGTCATCACAAGTCATATTTGTGCCCCCCCCACCCCCCGCAAATTGTTGCCTTAGTAACAACACTTTCTTGCTCTGTCACACTCTCAAACAAAAATATGACAGACTGATGATGTCAACCTGTGTCAGGTTGGATGCACCTCTGCCACATAACACAGAGAGTGATGTCTGGTTGTGTGTGCGCGCATTTGTTTTCTGGTTGCAACAGGAAAATTTACTACTTTTTGCGTACAGATTTCCAAATTAATTGCACTGCTTACAAACAAACTGCAGGAGAATGGCATGTAAAATGTGTGTGTGTGTGTGTGTGTGTGTGTGTGTGTGTGTGTGTGTACGTGCGCGTGTGTTTTTGTGTGCAGATGTGGAAAGGGTTTATATGGCAGGCTGTTTCCTGTCTTTAATCCCTGTGTCTGTGTTCTGCTTACACTGCCACATGTCAAACACACGCGCACACAAGTCACGCTTTGGTCCTGCCTGGTTTTGACCTGTGGATAATCCTCCTCACAGTCTTCATTCATTCAGTCAGTCATTCATTCACAAACACACTGTGGCTGAACCAGTCACAAAAAAAGGGGGAAGATGAACATAAAGGTTATGAAGGGTTGGTAAAGAGTTTACTTTTCGCACACATTCAAGTGTTGTGTGCTGTATATTTCATCTCATTTTAGTTTATTGTCTTAAATAGGCCTGCATCAAGTTGTAAATGTAGGCGAAAGGCAGTTTATTCCAGTAGATTGAATCAATCAAGTCTGTTGAACTTTGGCTTTGCAAATACACATAGTGTACCAATATCAAGCCATGTTGACGTTGAGGGCTTTTTTATCGAGCTGTTATTTAACTAAAAATTATGGGAACTCTTTTGATCCGCAAACCAAATAAAGCTTCATCTATGAACTTGATGACCTGCTGATGTTGAACCTGATTTTACCCAGCTGGTGGTCACATTCCCGTTTAGCAAGATGACCTCACTTGATAAAACTCAGGTTCTTCTGGCTAATTTTGGCAGAGGGAAGCTTGCTTGATCATGTGGATTAAATTACCAGCTACCTAGCTTAGCAGCTAGCTGGCTAACAGCTATTAGTTAGCTTACAGTTTTTGTTTTTATGTGAACTGTGTGTTGTGGTGGGAGCTGTTGTTGGCAATTACATGCAATCTGTTTGTGATAATAGGACAATTAATAGAACATGTGATAAATCATTAACTGCTTACATGCAGAGTCCGGGCAGAACCTCATTTGAAACAGAAATTTCTCAACCGAATGTGATCTAGTTGCTGGCAATTTGGACTGGAAATGGACAATTTAAAACAACAAAATAAAACAGGCACTCTTCAACTTTGCTGTATATGAATATATAGAGAATATTTGGCAACCAGTTGAGTCAGGTCCCTTATTCCAGAGAGACATAAGTTGCACTTAGTGGCGCAGACTGACTGATTACAGTGTGTTGGCTATCTTTTCTGCAGTTGTTTGGAAACACATTGCCTCCCACCAGGCAACTTGTACAATCATCTTGCAATCGAAAGTGTTGGTCATCGCACCTACTTGGAATCAGTCTCTGGCAGGAAAAAACTTCAATGCAATTAACAGGCACCCACAGATTTTTCGTAGTCACAACAAGGTTGCCATCCTATTTTTACTTTAGTGTGAATGGGCCATTCACTAATGTCCCTGCTGAGCATTTAACCCAAGTCATTCGCATAAAAATCAGTCCCAAGAGCTGTTAGAAGTAGCTGAACAAGTTGAGGAAGGCTTCAGTTTTTACGTCAGGTTACAGCATATTTACACACAGCAACATAAATGTTCAGTTCAAGAGAAATGCTTCTGCATTAACAGTAAGTGATGCAAAACTATGGTAGGCACTGTTTAATATCTTCCAGTACATGATGACTGCCTATCGTCATTTCTCTTTGGCAGTCCAGCTGTCTGTAAACCCCTCCGCACCAGCCTGTTGATATTATTCCGAATGCCAAATATAAAAGCATTCTGGACTCGTGCCCAAGCTGCGGGACAGTGTTTATGACAGGAATGTACTGCAAAAGCAGCCGCTTCCTCCTGGCCATGATCATAATCCTGTGCACATCAACTGAAACAATATTTGTATTAATGCAGTAATTTGAAAATGTAGTTTGAAACCCTGTAGTCATACAGATGTTTGAGTACAACGTGAATAGCTTTGACTATGATCTCACTATTTCATCCTGTGCTACTTTGACTATTCAAAATATGCAGTGATATTTGAATGATGAATGTTTCTGTGTGTGCGTGTGTTTGTGTGCGTGAAAGAGAGATGGGAGACCAAAGGGGAAACCAAGCTGATTCACACTCTAATGTCATCTTTAGTCTTTTTTGCAAGAGATAGGAATTCTTATTAGACTTTTCATGGTTAATGTGGACATGTTCATAAGTGTTCCTCACAGTGTTTAATTTATTTATCATCTTGAAAAGAAAAAAAAACATTTAGTTGTTTTCTTGCCAAGAGTTGAGATGAGAGGCTTGTCACCACTTTCTCATCTTGTAAATAAATATTAAGTCATGACAGGAGATGGTGAGCTCAGCAGGTAAACAAAGCCTGGCTCTGTCCAAAGATATTTCATTAAAAAAAAGGGGGAGTTTAATGTCAATATGAATTCTTTGAAAACTGCAGTTTCAGTCCTATGATCCATTGTCCAGTGGTTGTGTGGTTTATCATGTTGCCTGTTTTGGTTTTTGTCTTTAATTTGAAGTAACAGCCTTAATGGCATATATGGTTTCCACACACTGAAGCTCATTCATGGGAGAATTCAGGTTGTTTGTGCTTAAGGCTAAGGAGGAAGTGGGCAAGAAAATGAACAAATAAGGAAACTGGTGTGTGTGTGTGTGTGTGTGTGTGTGTGTGTGTGTGTGTGTGTGTGTGTGTGTGTGTGTGTGTGTGTGTGTGTGTGTGTCTGTAGTGTGGGTGAGTTGAATGGGGATAAGTAGCTGGTGACCTGTTAGATATATTACTCATTAACGCACACAGTCTCCACAAACAGCACTGGACAAACATTACACTGACATGAAAACAACACCAACATATTTCAGCACTGAACTCGATCACAAAGGCTGAAGGTATGAAAGCAAGATGTGTTGTTTTTGACAGTCAAGGAAGAGAAGTACAAATAAATATATCTGTTAATATACAGTACGAGTCAAACGTTTGGACACAGCTTCTCATTCATTCTTTTTATTTTTTTACTACATTGTAAATTAATACTGAAGTCATCCAGACTATAATGGATCACATAAGGAATCATATAGTAAGCCTAAAAGTTTTAAATGAATCAAAATATGTTTTAGATTTTAGATTCTTCAAAGTTGGCACCCTTGCTTTGATTACAGCTTTGCACACTCTTGGCATTCTCTCAAACAGCTTCATGAGGTAATCACCTGAAATGGTTTTCCAACAGTCTTGAACGAGTTCCCAAAGGTGCTGAGCACTTGTTGGCTGCTTTGCCTTCACTCATCCCAACTCATTCCAAATCATCTCCCGTGGGTTTAGATCAGGTGATTGTGGAAGCCAGGTCATCTGGCGCAACACTCCATCACCCTCTTTCTTGGTCCAGTAGCCCTTACGTAGCCTGGAGGTGTGTTGGGGCTCATTGTCCTGTTTCAAAACAAATGATGGTCCCATTATGCACAAACAAGATGGGATGGCATGTCACCGCAGAATGCTGTTGGTAGCCATGCTGGTTAAATGTGGATTGGATTTTGAATAAATCGCCAACATTGTCACCCCCATACCATCACACTTCCTCCTCCATACTTAACGGTGGCAACTACAAATATAGTAACCATCCACTCACCTTTTCTGCGTCTTACAAAGACATGGCATTTGGAACCAAAAATCTCAACTTTTGACTCATCAGACCAAAGGACAGATATCCACTGGTCTAGTGTTCATTCCTTGTGTTCCTTGGCCCAAGCCATTCTCCTAATTTGTTAACTTGAGGTTTCTGAGGCTGGTAACTCTGATGAACTCAGTATTCCTTGGCCTTCCTTTTCAGGGGCGGTCCTGATGAGAGTCAGTTTCATCATGTTTGATGGTCTTTGCGACTGCGCTTGAGGATACTTACAAAGTTCTTGAAATTTTTGGAATTGACTGATCTTCATTTCTTAAAGTGATGATGGGCTGTTGTTTTTCTTTACTTAGTTGAGTAGCTCTTACGGATTAGAAGATTAATCAAATAGGGCTGTTTACTGTATACCAACTCTACCCCTTCACAACACAACTGATGGTCAAATCAAAACACACTTTTTCATAGTTTGGATGACTTTAGTATTAATCTACAATGCAGACAATTTTTCAGTTATGAAAAACCACTGAATTAGAAGGTGTGTCCAAACTTTTACTGGTATTGCACAAACACAATTCTGAAAAAGTTGGGTTTCTGTGGAAAAAGTAAATAAAGACAGAATGCAATCATTTGCAAATCTCATAAACCATATTTATTCACTTTCCTTTCCCAAAAGTCAATCACTTATTAACAGTCACAGCCTCAGAGCAGAATCCCTACTATTCACATATTCACAATAGTCACAAACAAGAAATATTTCTCCTGCATAGCATAGCAAGACTGTTTCCATTTCCCCTTGCGATAAATAATTTACCTCTTTAGGCCTCTGAAACTGCTGCCATTTATCTGGGCAAGCGCTACTTTATTACTGAATTGAAAATGATCATTTTTAAGCATCCCTTTGGAAAGGTTAAACTGCTTGATAGCTATTAAAAGCCATATCTCCACTGTAGGAGCATCAACATGTCACTGAGAGAAAATATAGATCAGCGACAAACAGGAACAACCCCCACCACATCGCTCACCCACTTCCGCTGCTTAACTCATCCCGCCTCTCTCCCTCACCCTCTTACTTTCTTTACCTTTTTTTTTTTCTTGTGGTTTCTTTTTCTCCCTCATGTGCTCAGGAGTTGTGTCACTTAATTTTCTCTCATATATAGATAGATAGATCGATACAGATATATATAATATATTTTTTCCCATTCACTCACAAAAACACACATATTCTCTCTACCTCTCTGCCTCCATCAATACAAAGTCACACATGACAAATAACACATACTCATTCATGAGAATGTAGCACCACTCAGTCAAGGCTTAACCATTGGATTATAGGATTAAAGGGAGGGATGGATTTAGAGTGTGTGTGTGTGTGTGTGTGTGTGTGTGTGTGTGTGTGTGTGTGTGTGTGTGTGTGTGTGTGTGTGTGTGTTTCTTTGTTTTCTTTATATGTTGGTATTTAAATGACCTCATCTCTTGGACTTTATATTCTATGCATGCGGGACTGTAAAACACCAGGCAACAAAGTTCACCCCAATGGGTGTTGTTGTTACATGTGTGCAAGTCCATGCAATCATGGACTTGCACACATGTAACAAAATAATAAAATCACAAAATAGCAGCACTTTTTAATCCCTCAGTACTTCACACAATATTCCACACAAGATCTTTTGGCAGCAAAGTTAGTGACAAACAGCCCAGGGAGCAGGTCATAGAAAAATGGTGATTGTGATTCTAGTGTAGGAAAGAGTAAAGGCAGAAATGGACGATTCTACAATCCTTTCCATCTTTGCTGCTGTTGGAAACTGAGCTCTGGCTGCTTGGTTGAGCACCCATCATGTTAGGTCTAGAGGTCCTTTTCTGCTAGCTTTATGTTAGCATCTTAGATTATGTATAAAAGAGGTTAACATGTTGCCTTCACAGGTGTTCGCAGAGCTTTGAAGTCATGTTCCAGACTGAGCATAGTTTCTTGTCCCTTCATGCAACAAATTATTAATTATTAATAATTACATTACACAAACTTCACAAAGAACTGGTTGCAATGTGGAGAAATGTCATTTTCATCAATTACCATAAATATTATGGCATGTAGATATGTTGGTTTCATTACTTGGCTAAATGTTTGTTTATGCAAGTCTCCACAACCAAACTTATTTAATAAATTAACAATGTAGGGCACCAGTAGACAAAATGCACTGGTTGTATTTATTGTCCTCAGCTGCACTGTAACACAAATGTTTTAGCGTATATTACAGAAATATAGTGGCCTCTGACATTTGGATATTTGATACAGCAATGATAAAATGCTTGCTGCACACATAGGCAGACATACTAAGTCTCAGATCCCAAAGTTTTCCCATTCCTTATGCTGGTAGCACCACACATCTTATTGCAAGTCTCCATTTTTTTTTCTCCTGAAAGGCTCAGATATTTGGTTCTTACATAAGCTTAGTTTTGTGTTCCTTCATTTGCTGTTTATTACACTTCACTACACATAAGGTTTTATCATAATGCAGCTTTTTACTAGCAACTGACAAGGAGGGACCATGAATTATTTCCCCATCCTATGGCCAGGATCTGAACTGTCACTATAGCAGGAATGAGTTTAGGGTTTAGCTCAAGGGCACTTTGATGTGCAGACATAAGGAGCTGGGCCCGTTAGGGCCGACCTTTTCTGTAACTGCTGAAGCTATAAATTGTTCCATGCTGTTGTAATCTTGCCATCAATCTGGTTATCCGTGCTTTTGTGTATATCTTGTTTGTATATAATGCTCAGTATACTTCTGTGTATATGTGTGTATGTTTTTATTCAGTTTGAATGTAGAATTTAGACTGACATTTATTATTACTGCATTATTGTTGTTTCATTAGTGCATAATCCTTTGTCTATCACTGTTGCATTCAGAGCCTTGTTGTATTACTGAGATATGCAGAGTGCTTGCAAAAAAGCAAAAATTAAACGTGGAATGGGTCGAGTCAGAGGTGAGAGATGAAAATGGAGTAAACAGAAGCGTTCTCTTTGTCTTTCTGTCGCTCTCTTTCTCGTCCACCGTATTGACAGATGACGGCATGCCAGCGAGGGATGTGATGTCAGGGGATGAATGGGTGGACATGAGAGTGCAAAGGGAGGGAGGGAGGGATGACATCAACGCAGAACCGTTTTCCAGCCAATCCCTTCACAGCCCCCCCTGCTTCTGTCTCCGCCCCCACACACCTCTCCCTTGTTGCTACGGCAGCAGCACCATCCCGCCTGTTGGAGGCATTGTTTAGGGTTGATAGTAATGTGTGGTGTTGTGGGTGTGTGTCTGTGTTAATGTGGGACACTAGAGCCTGCAGTCCAGCACAAGTGAACACCTCTTCTTTTGTTCTCCTACCTTCCCCCCTTTGTTTCCCTTTCTTTGTCTTGGCTTCCATCTCACCGTCTGTCACCTTAACAGTTACAGCCCGTTCATTCATTTTTTCCCCCTGCAGTACTTACATCAACTATTTGGCTGTGTATAGAGTCCTTACACATACATACACTATAGCTCATGGTGCCCCAGTTTTCAGTTTCTGCTCCTTTAGCACTTTATTCAGATGGTGTTGCCACATGTTTGATTGGGAAGAATTTTACATCCTCATGCAACCTCAAAGAGATTTGGATCTGCTACTGGAATCAAACCAGTGATTTTTCACTTGTTAGGCAAATGTGTAAACCACTACACTATGGAGCTACTGCAACAAATGCAGATATTTTTATTACCAGGAGTGAGAAGGGGCATATTAGGCAGTGCCATCTGTCTTCTATCACCACAAAAATAATGAGCGAACATCATTTGGGAAAATGATGTTCATCCCTCGAATAAAGTTCCAGAGATTTTGAGAGGAGGCCTGAAGTCCTTCTAATTTAATTATGTTTGTTTGTCAGCTGCACAATTTTGGGATTGGCCAACCTAATTTAGTTGACACAGAAATATAATTTTGTTGGTCCTGGTCAATACTAATCTTCCTGTTGTATAAAAAAAAAAGGGAAAATCACCTGGAGTGTCTTGAGACATTTCTGCCTGGCCTTGGAGATAAATGTTAATATACAAATGTTTAAAGAGCTTAAGAAAAGTCCTGTTGAGCTGCATGGTGGGACACGTAGGAACCAGTTTATGGATAAAAGCCAGCCTTTGCTCCATCACTGCTAACCTTTCTGCCTCTTAAGGAAGTTGCCATAGTGCTAAATTGCTGTAGTACTGCAATGATACAGCCTCACTTTTAACCACGCAATAAGGCAGTAAGGATTTCTCGTGTGCTGGATCAACATCGCCATCAGATTTTTACTTTTGGTGCACATGTTACATCTTCAAAAATTCATCAAAATTAAACAGAAAGCCTCCAAAAGACAGACCCATGCATCCACAGGAACTCAAACACATTACTTTCTCCTGCACCAAGCCACTCATGAAAGTGTTAAACATTTTCCCTGCTTTCTGTTTATTTGTCTCTTTCAGCTGTCTCCTCTCCACCTGTTTGTGTCAGGGTGTCTGCATTTTCCTCCTGTCATCCGCCGCCGTGCTGCTCTCTTTCCTCTGTAACCATGGAAATGAGATCAACATGCAAATACCTGAGCACGCTCGCCAAGGCTGCGCGATAGAAGATGCAAATTGCATCCGCTTGTAGGATTACACACACCCACACACACAGATGCACACCCAGACGTATGCTCACGCACACACAGACCCTTATACGTAAGCACACACCCACCTGCAGTCCACCACCAGCATCTCTAACGCTGAACCCTAAATAAAATGAAACTGAGATAAGGTTTTTCAAGTTTGAGATAAGCAGACAGATATTGAGAAAATATTAAACTCACATTAAAACCGAAAACGACTCGATTAATTTTATGACCCTAAACTTTTAGACTAAATAAAATAGAGCCTATAATAGCCTACGTTTGTAATAACAAATGATTTCAGCTAGATCCATCCAGTCATCTGTTTTCTTCTACTTATCCAGTTCAGGGTCGCAGTGGAACTGGAGCCTATCCTAGATACTATCCCAAAGTTATGAGTCTTATTTGGGAAACTTTATTATGAAAAAATATTTAATATGTTATTGTAAGTTTAAACTGTAAAAACAGTAAGGAAAAATCTTGCTTAACTATTCTTCACAAATGTATGGACAGAAATTACTATTCCACTTAAATATAGCTCCACTGCTTTGGTCTCTTTGACGCAGGATTTTTGGTTTGTTTGGGGGTTTTTTTCGCCGGGGGGGGGTCTTTTTTTCTTTTAAAATATCTTTAATTCCCTCGTTTTTTTTTCTTAACTAAAAAGCGACCTGATGTGGTGAAGAGCCAAACTCTCCTGCGCCTAATCTTCAGTCCCATCGCCCCTCGTTTCATTGATGTTTTTTTTTTTTTTTTATGAATGAACGGCAGAGGAGGAAAGGGCACGGGAAACTGGACGCGTTATGATAGGCTGCTGGTGGTTAACGTCATCTCCGCCGTGACGCGATGCACCCATTCATAAAAAAGGAAAAAAGAGAAAGAGTTCAGTAGAGAAAATACTCGGAGAGGCAGAGAGGAGAAAGAGACAGAGGTGACCGGACTGAGCTTAAGAAGTAGCGCGGTTACAATGATGGTGATGATGCGCAGATAGAGGAGAGGCGCAAAGGGAATCCACCGCAGGATCCGTGCGCCTTCTCCAGGTTTCGAGGGTCCGGTGGGGGGGCTTAGAAAGAGCGAGAAAGGAGATTTAACGACAGTGAAGCATAACCTACAGCCCGAAACGACGTGCCATGGAGGAGCTATACGAGATGGACTGCACGGTGCTGAAGCGGCTTCTGAAGGACGACAGTGCCAAGTGCCTGCTGCTGGACTGCCGCTCTTTCCTCGCCTTCAGCGCGGGACACATACGGGGCGCCGTCAACGCCCGCTGCAACACCATTGTCCGCCGCAGGGCGAAGGGCGCCGTGCTGAGCCTGGACCAGATACTGGCTGGAGATGAAGAGGTCGAGGGTCCGTCTTCGTTCCGGGATGTACTCCGCCGCAGTGCTGTACGACGAGAGGACGCCGGACTCGGAGACGGTGAAGGAGGACAGCACCTTAACGCTGGTGCTCCACGCGCTGTGCAGGGACTCCTCCGGCATGCGCATATACCTGCTCAAAGGTAAATTGTTTAATTTACTCTTTAATCATAGCCTGCATTGTGTTGTAGACGTGCGTAGTACTACCAGCTACATTACGAAATTTAATGGTATATATTAATTTATTCAGTCGGAGCAGTAAATGTAACTGATGAATGTCCCGAACAAAGAAATAAGCTATGAAGTGATACTAAATTGTGAAATCAGCCAATAATGTGGACTCTTCCGAAAGTAATTATAGTAACGGTTACATGCATAAGCAATAGGCGTTATGTTTAGCTATAAATATTTCTTTTTTAAAAAACAATTGGTCCAAAAAGACCATCAAAATAATATAAAGGTATACTCACTTGAAATTTATGTTTCTCTTTGGGATAGTGACATCCATTAATAATAATAATAATAACAAAATTTTAATTAGTTAATAGCCGTATTTCAGTGGATATCCTGCCATCATCTGTAGGCCATTGGACATTTTATTTTTCACCAAATCTTAAAAACCCTGAATATTTGAAGATATATTTTATATGTGCAGCTATTTGTTAGTAAATAAACCAGAAATATCCTGTTCAGTGTGTGCTCCCCTTTATATGCACTGTGTATATATATATATATATATATATATATATATATATATATATATATATATATATATATATATATACATATATATATATATATTTTAACAACACACACTCACTCACTCAGTCACATCTACACACATTCACATACAGACCAATGGCTGTGAGCTGAGTGAATGAGGTAATGCTGATGCGTAGAAGCCACATCAAATTGGGGGGCTTCCAGGACACACATAATCGTTTCACACAGAGTCCACTTTGGGTAAATTACCCACGGGAGGCAGAAAAATATGAAAATTAGCACTTGATTTACACACCCTATACATTTAGACTGCTGAAAAATCTCAAGGCTGTTGCAAACTGTGGCGCATTCTTTCTTTTTTTTTGTGCATCCTATTGATGCAGATGCCTTGAAGAACATAAATGTATGCTTGTAGCTTATAGGTCTCACGTATTGCAGTTGAGCTGATTTGATCCTTGAGGTGCAGACAGCTGTGGTTTGCCTGCAGATATATCACAAAAACAAAAGGGTGATGAAACTGTTTTCAAATCCACAGCAAGTAGACACAGGACAGCCAGTCACGGGTCGGTTTAATAGACTTTGCGTCAGACTTACTGAATGCAGATGAGAAAATCCTGGTGTAGATTGTGCTGGAATGTGAATGCAGGCTTTTTTTTTGTCCTCAAGTGTTCATCTATGGTGTATTTTATGAATTAAACAACCAAAAAAAAAAACAAACTTGTATTACAGTAATATTCTTCCTTTTCTGTGGTACATGTTTTATATGTTTTGTGCACTATTTTGCACCATAGGATCACTTATCATTTCCCTACAGCAAAGTATTTCATATGTAGTCTTTATATATTTTGTTGTTGTTTTTTTTTTATAGGGGGATATGACAGATTTTTCACAGAGTATCCAGAGTTTTGTTTAAAGGCCAAATCCTTACCGTCCCTCACGAGCCAGTCGAGCATCGACTCTGCCTGCTCGTCCTGTGGAACGCCGCACAACGACCAGGTAAAATGCAACGCTACAAAGCATAAGTGTTACACTCACCTGACCTTTAAAATCGTACCTGCCTTAAATTACATGATTAATATCCACCAGTGTCAGACTGATGTGAGTCATATCTATGCTACTACAAGTGTGTCTCTATGCAATAAATTCCAACAAAAGTATATCACGTTAGACATAAAGCATTCAGTTTATAATAGCATGCTAAAGAAAACATCCTAACTTTTTTATGTATCAGCATCCTGATTTTAATCTTCAGTTTTACACACACACACACACACACACACACACACACAGAACCCCCGGGGGTACATATTGGTGGTTATCTGGTTTGCTCAGGGACAATTCAGCTATCATTCAACCTGTCAGAAAACATCATAACCGAAAATAATAATAAAAATGTAATTTGAAAATCTTCTTATTGTTTAAATGAGACTTTTGTCATAAAATAATGCGCTGGCCTGGATGTCCTAGTTGGACATTGATTCACCTCTGTAGCACTTCCTGTGACCCGGTTGGCCTTGTTTTGTTGGTCAGTAAGCTGTTGTTTGAGTCTGCAGAGTTTACGCAATGCTCACAGTCACATGTGGTCAGGGTTTTAATTCCCCTGGAGCCCACGAGGGGAGAGGCACAGACAAGCCAGCCTCTGTGTGTTTTATAAGAAAAATGTCTGATAGTCTCTGCTCTACCATCAGATGCATTTTTAATTCAAGAAATACTTTCACTTCCTGTAGCAGCATAGATTTAATGGACTACTCACCAACACCACCATCCCCACCCCCGCTCCTCACATTACACCTCTTAGCAGTATTGATCATTTCCTGATGCTGTGTCACGACCGAGTTCGTCAGCAGCTCTGACATAAACAGACGGAGCTCTTGTCAATAAGCCCCGGTACAGACTGCCGATCAGCTGACCTTTCAGATCCAGTAGAAGGGAAAATAGGACTTACCTTACCTTACCGTATCTGTTGAGATGTGGCTAAGAAATGGCAACATCTGGCTCTAAACTGGGAACATGTTTCCAATATATTGTCATAAATGTGTAATATGTGTGCAGTAAAGATCTCTTTCTCTCTATGCCAGGCAAGACATAACTTGCACTAATACTAGCTGTACCCAGTTCAACAAATTGAATCAGTCATAGCAAAAATTGTCTGCTTTTGCTTAAAAGGTTGTTTTTATTTAATTGTCTCTTGCACACTTACTGTATGTGTTTGTGCTTACACAGTCGCATTCTGAGAAAATGCTACCGCAGAGCATGTTTTTCCCAGAAGAGCTGTGAAAAGCAATGAGGGGAAGAAAGAAAAAAAGATGCCATAAGCTGGTACAATAAAGATGCACAGATATTCACGCTGAATTCACTGAAGTTTTGCGTTCATAATTATAAGTCAGTTGATGAGACGCTCGGCTCCTGCAGTAAACTGTGTCTCCAGATGCGAAAATGTAAATCAACTGAGGAGAGAGAGTGACAAACTAAATGGGCCATATCAAATGAGTTTCGCATTATTCACACAGATATTAAGCTGAGAAGCATGGCTAATGTGATTAACAAAATATTTAAGCGAGGTCACGCTTATACTGAAGTCATCCGGTATCTGGCCTCTGCTGCTTACTGAGACAATGAATTCTTTGTCTTGTGCACACTGGCTTTTATGTAGGGACAATTCTCCAGTGTGGCTACACATGCTGCCTGGGTCAGGAACCAAGTTGCCTTGTAACAGTAAATCTTTCTCTTTACTGCTGATTACTGAAACATAATAGTAAACAATCAACTCCACATTGTCCCTTTTCCAGGGCGGCCCGGTTGAGATCCTCCCTTTCCTTTACCTCGGCAGCGCCCTTCACGCCTCAAAGAAGGAGGTTTTGGATGGCATAGGGATCTCTGCCTTGCTGAACGTGTCGGCTGACTGTCCCAACCACTTCGAGGGGGCTTACCAGTACAAATGTATCCCTGTGGAGGACAACCACAAGGAAGACATCAGCTCCTGGTTCCTGGAGGCTATCGAGTTCATAGGTCAGTGTGCAAGTGTGTTGTATACATGGGTGCTTGTGTGTGGCATTTTGGCAGAAAGAACAGTTTTGTCTTTAGGCCACGTATGTTTTGTGTCATACTTTAAATTGCTTCATTAATTTTGGGGAACATTTTGTTGTGCAAGCTTTTGCAATGTTTGCTGATACACTTTAGGCACCTTTTTGACATGTAGGAGGTCTCCCCTTAAAGATTATTGATTGATTATTATTTTCCTGATAAATAATGTGTCTATAAAGCAGTAGGAAAGGATTAATTGGATCATCAGAATAGTTGCAGGTCGACATACATTTACTTTAAGTACTGTAAGTCATGGAGCTGGGATTTTTAACTAGTGGTCCTCCTAGAGATTGTCTCTCAGTGGAGCAGTGTGGGTGGGACTGTGATGTTCCTGCTTTCTTTGCGGTTTCATTAGTTTTGAGTTTCTGGAAAATGGTGGCTTGTCAGTGCTCGTGCTGATGCAGTTCTCTTTTCCTGTTTATCTGAAACATCACTTCTTGTCTAGAGTTTGAGAATTTTTCCCATAAAGGAGCTGTTTTTTGTTTTTGTTTTTTCAGAGGACTGTCATGGAAAAGCTTTTAAGCTCCAGAGATGATGATGATGACAAGTCAGACATTTATTCATTGGAATCTGTCACTGGTTGTTATTTCCAGGTTACACTGCAGAGGCACTGAAAGATAAGACAGATTACTTGGAATGCTGAAATATTACCATCAGTAAACATCTCTGCGACACAGTCTTGTTTATCGTGTGTGTATATTACAGGCAAGTGTGAGCCTCGCTTTTGCTTTGCATATCCATGCTGTGTGTAGACACGGCGTGTGTGATTTCTCTGCTGTGAGTGTGTGTTTGTGTAGGTGCTGGTATGCGTCATAGTTAGCTGCTGTGGGACCAGAGTCGAGTCTGACTCATGCAGTGTTACTGAGTGAACAGACGCTGTGGTGGAGTTACCTGAAGTCTCTGTGTGTGTGTGTGTGTGTGTGTGTGTGTGTGTGTGTGTGTGTGTGTGTGTGTGTGCGTGTAACAGAGAGAGAAAAATTACAGACATTTCATGTGAGAATTTAGGAGCTGTTGTTAGCAATGAGGCAACATGTGCATTTAAAGGAGCGCCAGTAAACATCTGATGTATGATTCTGCTCATGTGCCAACGATGTTGTGGAGTGAGAACTCAGGAAATGAGATTAAATTAAACATTAAATAAATTCAATCTATTATCTTCCCATACTGTGTGTCTGACTTCCTGGAGGCTGCCACACACATTATGCAGGAATTAACAATGCTGCCCCACTAATCATGCTAACTGAGGCTTTAGGGGGAGAGGAGAAACTGTAAATGCTTTGATTAACCTGTTCCCCAAATCTGGTTATTCTCCTTAATGAAGTAATGGCATGCAGCTAAACATACTTCAAGAAGCAGAACCAGAAATAGAACGGGGGTGGGGGGGTGTAGGCTGATGACTCAAAGTTTGCACTTGTGTGTCTCAGTTAAATGTGATTCGCTACTTTCTCACTTTGAGGTTTGACTGTGCAGTGAGGGGAAGGTGTGAAAGTGTGGAAGACAGGAAATGAAAACAGTTTGAGGCAAAGTCTCACTGTACATCTGCTGTGTTTAAAAATACTTGGTGGCTGTAAACAAAATGTACCTTCAGGGTGACACTTTGTGAACATTCACGGTGTACATACAGATGATTGGCAGCAGATGGTTATTTCTTTTTTTAATTATAAATGAGCAATTATTTTTTTCCTAATCAACTGATAATATTTAAGCCCATGAAATATCATAAAAAGTAAAATGTGTGATAATTTCCTCTGATGACTTATTCAAAACCAAATATTTTTACAGCAATGAAAAAAAAATTTAAAAAGTGGAAATATTTTCATGTTTGTGATTTTTTTTTCCTTAAAGCATTATCATATTTTTGCTAATAAACTTTATGCTGGAAGTGCTAGTTCTGTTTGGGAGGAACTATTGAAAGTTTTCATGTTTAATCTACACTGAGATTTACATTATCTCATTGTTAAATGCTAACTGGGCCCAGTCAACTAAATAAAAGGATGGAAAGCTCGCCCTCAAATTCAACCAGCTGCTTCAAATTATACAAGCTTTTTGTGTTAAGATAAAAAAAAAGGAAACCTAAGTAATTGAACTTAAAATTTAAATATAATTACAACTAAACAAAAGCAATATTAAGCTAGCTAGAAACCTTAAAGGAAAAAAATGATTACATTATTTACAATGTAACTGTAATGTTACATCAAAGTTGTAACATTATAGTTAGTATGTTAATATGTTGTAAAAATTTAAAATCTTTAAAATGTAAATGCAGCTTATACACAACATTGTGTTGTAAAACTGTGATCGGGCCCTGGTCTTATATTATCACATTGTTAAATGCTAATTGGTGTCAGTCAACTAAAAAAAAAGGATGGAAAGCTCACCCTTAAATCTGTTGCTACAAATTATAAAAGCTCTTTGTATTGAGATAAAAATAAAAACAGGAAAAACTAGGTCATTGAACTTAAAATATATTTACAATACAACAACAACAAAGAAAAGCTATGCTAAGCTAACATGGTGATAACATGCTAGCACGCTCACACTGACAATGCTGACTTGTTAATATTTTGAAAAAAAAAATTAGGGCCATATTTAGTGAGTAGCCTTTAATGCTTACCCTTCAGATATATTCTACATAATACCAATATTGCATTTGGTCATTAGCTGGTAAGATGCAACATTACCAACTGGTGACATAGCAACCTAGCTCTATGGTTGCAAAATAACCAGACTACATACAGACTTTTCCAGAAAATTACAGTAATGTTATAGGGAAAAACATCTTTTAGAATGTAAATGTAGCTTATTCACAACATTGTTTCGTAAGGCTGTGATGGGATATAGCCTTACCTTGTTTTGTTAGTAGTACATCATTTAAAACAAGACAAAATATGTTATTGCTATATTAATTAATAAGTAACCTTGACCTCATGCTTACACAAGAAGACAATTTCCCTGCATGTTTTCCTGCAGAATAGAAGTCGAATTTGACTTTCTCCTGCAAAGTGAGGTATTAATCACATTATCGCCATGAAGAAATTAAATGCAACATCAATAAATAATCTGGTTAGAACAAGTCTTACAGGCGACAAAAAAGTAGTATCACTGTATACTGTTTTTACCAAAAATAACCTTTTCTAACCTATTTATAGTTATGTATATCTAAATTCTGTCTCAATTGTTGCATAGCTAACTTAAAGTGTTAGACTGTCACAAACATCACCTCTGTCTCCAGGGTCAGCATCATAAAACCAGGGACACGACTGCGTGACTGGGAAGTCAGTTAGCTCAGCTGGAAACAAAGTTGGGCCCAAAAGCCTCAAGATAGTGGAACACAGTTCTTGAGCAAAGACTTTATCTTGCTGGAATTCTAACAAGGATGTCCAGGGAATGTTCACGAGGTACCTCGTCAAGGTACCATCCGCAACATCGGTTCAAATTTCATTTTGGAACTATTTTTCAGCAATGAATAGATGTTGGCAAAAGTCCACCAGCCAACAGTTAATTAATATAGAAATGTTTGCTGGATATTTCCAATTCATTCATGGAGACATTTAACTGGATCAGTAACCTTGACTTGTTGAACAAAGTTGATAGTCTTCTATGGAGACCGCGGATGTCTTCCCAGATGCCATGGCAATCCCTCTCACAGTAGTTGAGAGTTTTCAGTTTGGGGATTTTATGTATTCACTTTAAAAATGAATTGTTTTTTACTTACCTCACTGACCTCCACCTCTTCTCTTTTCTCAGATTCAGTACGGGACTCAAGCGGGCGAGTGCTGGTCCACTGTCAAGCAGGCATCTCCCGCTCTGCCACCATCTGCCTGGCCTACCTGATGAAGAGGAAGCGGGTACGTTTAGACGAAGCGTTCGAGTTTGTACGGCGGCGCCGCAGCATCATCTCCCCCAATTTCAGCTTCATGGGCCAACTCCTGCAGTTCGAGTCGCAGCTCCTCGCCACCTCGTGTGCTGCCGAAGCGGCCGCCACAGCAAGCCCGCTGCTTGGACCCAAGACTACGACAACCGCCGCCTCAACTGTGGCCACGCCCACCTCTCCATTCATTTTCAACTTCCCGGTTTCTGTTGTGAACCCTGCCTACCTGCACCACAGCCCCATCACAACCTCCCCTGGCTGCTGATAGACAGCCAATTAAAGCCTCCCCTCAATACAAAGCGAGCACAAACTGGGCTGCCATTGGATGGAGAGAGCTGTCAGTCTTACTGGCCACTGCAGTATGCTTCAGAGCGTGTAGGTGAGAAGCATCATGGTGCCTGATTCAGAACTCAGAGAGTGAAAATGGTTTTTACGGTTTAAAAGCCAGCCAACGCTCCTTTCGTTTCAACATGACGTTTATTCAACTCGACCAAAAATGAACTGGTTTTTGTGTTCAGATGGAGTGTTGGACTGATGTTTACTCAAGATACAAACTCTTCCTTGGAAAAAACTAATAAACAAACAAACAAACAAAAACAATCACGTCGACAGAAACACACTGACACACAAACCCTGACACAGAGAGGCACGAACAGCAGCAAAACTGTCTTTCTCTCTTTTTTCTGCCTCTCTCTCTGTCTCTCCCACACACATACACACACACGCACGCACATACACACACACGCACGCACATTCATGACTGCCAACTGAATAAGCTCAGTATGAAGACAGGGTCTGTTGCCATGGAGATGACAGGTCTTTAGGAGAGGAGATGGACACAGGAAGGAAGGAAGAATTTTAAGCACCCGCTCCTTCCCACTTTGGGTGTCCCTCCTCCTGCCAGACAAAAGAGATAGATGAAAAAAACCTAGGGGAGGAGACGGTGATGAGAAAGCAGGAGCCTCTTTAGTGACAGGTGCTCTGCCGGCCTTCCGACCGGAGCTTCCTGTCTTTCATACGTCCTCTTCCTCTCTCTGTCGCCACCCCCACACCTTCCTCTCCTTTCCTTTCATCCTTTTTTATTGCCCACTCCTTCCATCCTTCTGCTCTCTCATCTCTGCCTCTTCTGTCTGCCCTTTAACACTGGAGAGGCTGGATAAAAATAATAAGATGCCAAATAAATTAAAGGCTAGGGCCTATGTACATGGACTGGGGAAACCAGTCTACAGGCCCCAGATACCCACTATTTTGGGACATTTTGTGGCAACATCTTCCAAATTTCCTAGAGTCAACTCTTAGAGGGCAGATTTTAGAGCATAGCAGCTTTGGAAGACACCCACTTAAAGGGCCATGCTGGTGGTTTTGTAATTTTAATCCATCATTAGTTGTGAATTTTTTACTCTTAATAATTTTCCAAAACATACTTAAGGCATTGACTTCAAATCTTCTCAGCATTTTTTTTTATAGCACACTGAAATGAATAGAAAACATTGCCTCATATGAGGTGCTTTGGGAAGTTTGTTTATATGAAATGGGCTAAAATGTGCATCAGCACCAAATGGTCCTTTGAGGTGTTTGTGCCTTTTATCTCATGGATTTGCCAGTGGAGCATTATTTTGTGTTAATGGATTGCCGAATGTTGTCATTTTAGCACTCTTATGCCACAACGTCGAAAGAGCGAAACCATCTCCGTTTGTCCTTTGCCACACTCAAACAAACACACACATGAAAATACAAAAGTAGGTTTTACATCTGCAGATCTCCACTAAAGGAGCTGGTTAGATTTCCCAAGCCACAAAAACATGCAGACAGCCAGCGCTTGAATGGACATTTAGACAGCACACTAATGAGAATGGGAGAAATGTAAAGCGAGGACATTAAAACACGGGTGCTTTTTAACTCACAATCGGAGTTCCTCATGAGTAGAGTCCAGGTTAAAAAAAAATCAAAGTCACTAATTCATTTTGATATTTTTTTTTTAAATGAACATAGAATGAAGTGATGGAGGCAAAAGCAATCTGTGATGTCATAATCCACAAATGAGAAGGTGTGCTAAACATACAGCTGGTCCAACATAACCATCACTGTAATGCAATACTTAAAATCCATCCAAGAATAACTTATAGTAGTGACTTTTTTTGGACGTCACACTACAACATAATTTTAGATCTTTGTAATATCACAATTTGAAATAATGTTTATATTATGTATGCTTCTGACCAGGCTGAGCTCTACACTGTGCTAGACATGCAAAGGCAAAAAAGAAAAAAAATCCAAACACACTTACTGTTGATGATTTTAACCTGTCCTGGCACATACACACACACACACACACACACCATTCACACACACATTCACATGCACACACACACCTCATACAGTCTCACACACACACACACACACAAGAAAAAAACAAACAAAGCAAAACTTGGTCTGTTTTAAAAGATGTACCGACACCTATCTCTGTAGCACTTTGAAGTGATGCAATACTGAATTTGTAATGTTCGACTGATTTGCACATCATGGTGATTCTTGACTGACTAGACTTTGAGGAGGGCAAAAGAGACGGAGAAAGAGAGGAGAGAGCCAATCAGCGAAAAATGCAATACTTTGTACACATCTGTTCAATCCATACACATCTGTCTGTCTGTCTGCCTCTCTGTGTTAAATGTCTCAGCTGTCTCTCTTGGTCAGTGCTGTTCACTCATAATGGCAATATCAATCCTTCAATATATATATATATATATATATATATATATATATATATATATGAAGCAAAATAATTTTCTGTTGGTTTTATTGTGGAATGAATGATCTGTGCATTTATTTATTACTGAAGCTTCACTGTTGAATAAATAATGTTCTTAATTAATTAAGTTTTATGTGTTTTATTTATGAGGCTTAATACCTTGGATTTTAAAACAGTCTATTAAAGCTTACCATTTCCCACTTACCATTTATAGCAGCTTATCATCAGTTATTATAGTTTTGTATTTTATAATTAGTTTTTTTAATTTTTATTTGACTTTTTTTTTTTGTTCAGTTTAGTTTCAGTTAGTTTCCAGAGTGGGTTTTTTTTCATTTCAGTTGAATTTTTATTGGTTTAGTTTAGTTTTCATTAGTTTCAGCGTTAGGTTTTTAAGTGTTATTGTATTAACGTCATATGCCAGAAGCAAGATTTAGGAATGTCAGTAAACATATTACAATAAAAACACAGAACGTTGACTCGCAGTCTTGTAGACATCCAGAGTCTCAAGAAACCTGTCCATCAAAAAAAATTTACTTATACCATTATTTTAGTTAACTAAAATGTTTTGTTTTTTTCTAGTTTTAGTTCATTATAACAACCTTGCTTAGCACGGCATTTTAGTGCACTGATTCCCAGCTAAAGGTCCAAGCACTCTAGGAGGTACGTGGACAGATAAGCTCAAGTATTCATAAAAGGCAGATATTAATATTTAATTTAGAAATGAAGTGGAATGGAACAGGAGCAGGAAAGTTAAAAGAAAATTACAAAAATAATGGATAAACAGTAGAAACAGACATCCAAAAAGGAAAAAAATGGATGATGAAAAAAATCGGTAATTGTAGATGAGTACAAAAAATAAAAGTTTCCCATTTGTTTAAAATATTGTTTGTTTAAAGTAGTCAACTAGTATAAATCAAACATAGTGGACAAACATTTGAACTAGCTGAAACTATGAGGTGTGATCAAGTTTCTGAGAAGAGGCCCATGACAAACAACAACCTCACGTGGTTCGGCAGATCTCACGTTCGAGGTCATCTTCTGCTTCCTGTCCTGACAGCTTCCAGCACCGAGGTTATTCTTAGATTGTTCCCTGGATGGCCCAATTCTGACCCCTAAAACTTGTGAAGAAAGAAACCATCAGTTTGTAATGTCCTGCTGTGAACATTCAGAGAAAATTTTTAAAAAAACAGGAGTTTTTTTGTTTGTTTTCTGTTGTTTTATTATTATTATTATTATTATTATTATTTAAGCAAACCAACCAATCTTTGCTTACCACTTGGACCACTTACTAGATTTGGCTCCTTGCAACTTTGTCCACTTTCCTAAAATGAGAATCAGGTTGAAGGATGGCTGTTTTGAGACACTGGAGGAGTTCCAACTGAGCCCACAGAGGAGGCACAAGTGCCAGCGGCAGAGCCAGACCGAGAATGGCTAAAAATAACAGAAGGGCAACTTGGGTGAGATGACAACTAGCGGTTAGAGCAGCTGACTGGTTTGAGCGTGCATATGCTGGCATTTCATTGATGAGTGTTTTGTGCATGACAAAAATTAGCAGGAGAAACTGTTACAACTTTGATCAATTAGAGTTCCTAATCTGTTAGTTTGATGGTTTCTACAGGCTGAAGCTCAGCAGTTACTGCAGGAAATCAACAGTCTGCACATTTATTCTCTGTAAAAGTAGCACAGTTCAAACACTCAGAGCCAAAAATTGTCTGAACAAAAACTAATAACTAAATAACTAATGCTGCTTAGAGCTGCAGTAAAAGTAAGATCAAGTAATGAGTAATTATTTCATTTATTGAAGCACCCCTAGATCACATGTAAATTAAATCTCTTTAGAGGAAAAATGAATATGCTCATTAGATATGGGGCTCATTAATGTCTTGTCAGGCTGCTCATTCAATGCAATTCCATAAAAGTACAAAACAATTTTATAAATAACACATCAACACAGTTAATACAGGCACAGCAGTATATCTAACATGTTAACCAAACAGAGAGGGAGAGAGGCAGACAGACATTACACAGACATTTAGGCTGTCAGAGAATAAAAAATTCCATAAACAATATATTGACTCATCTGTATGCTCAAGGAAACAGAGCACTCGCTTTCTTCTCAACCTCTGCCTGCCTGTATCGCTGATCATTTCGAGACGGTGGGCAGTGGAAGACTTTGGAGGTGGGCTGCCCACCCAGTCACATCTTAGAAATAGTATTTGTGTTTTCTCTGCTACTTTTTCCACCATCTGGGTGGGCAGGATAGCTCATTTTGGTGGCAGAGGGCATATCTGGATTTCCACTACCAGATGCAGGAGGAGATGAGCTTGAAGGTGTTTCTTGAAGAGAAAAGGCCAAAATTTTAACATACAACTGTCTGTTTAACATAACCAATTTCCCCCAAAACACTCTCAGGTTTGTGAAATCCTGTGGATTAACAGCTGAAATTGTTGGCTGTTAAGTATTGTAGTGTCAGCAGTGGACAAGTGGTTGCCAGTGGTTAAGGATAAATGGCTGAGAAGGTTCAGTGACACTGACTGATAAATGGAAAGCTAAATGAAAACCATTAAGAGTAAATGTTGAAAGTTGGCCTTTTTAAAAATGGACACACTTGAACATGAAAGCAGGTGTTGATGAAAGAGTTTTTGAGTCCACCTGGCTTTAGATGTAGGTCAGATGAAAAAGGTTGGGAAGCACTGCTCTAGGGAATTTAGGAATGGGAATTCATGCATATACAGTGGGTACGGAAAGTATTCAGACCCTTTAAATTTTTCACTCTTTGTTTCATTGCAGCCATTTGCAGAAATGTAAAAACTTTTGCAAATTTATTAAAAAAGAAAAACTGAAATATCACATGGTCATAAGTATTCAGACCCTTTGCTCAGTATTGAGTAGAAGCACCCTTTTGAGCTAGTACAGCCACGAGTCTTCTTGGAAATGATGCAACAAGTTTTCCACACCTGGATTTGGGGATCCTCTGCCATTCTTCCTTGCAGATCCTCTCCAGTTCCATCAGGTTGGATGGTGGACGTTGGTGGACAGCCATTTTCAGGTCTCTCCAGAGATGCTCAGTTGGGTTTAGGTCAGGACTCTGGCTGGGCCAGTCAAGAATGGTCACAGAGATGTTCTGAAGCCACTCCTTTGTTATTTTAGCTGTGTGCTGAGGGTCATTGTGTTGTTGGAAGGTGAACCTTCGGCCCAGTCTGAGGTCCTGAGCACTCTGGAAGAGGTTTTCTTCCACGATATCTCTGTACTGGGCCGCATTCATCTTTCCTTCAATTGCAACAAGTCGTCCTGTCCCTGCAGCTGAAAAACACCCCCATAGCATGATGCTGCCACCACCATGTTTCACTGTTGGGATTGTATTGGGCAGGTGATGAGCAGTGCCTGGTTTTCTCCACATATACCGCTTAGAATTAACGCCAAAAAGTTCAATCTTTGTCTCATCAGACCAGAGAATCTTATTACTCATAGTCTGGGAGTCCTTCATGTGTTTTTTAGCAAACTATGCGGGCTTTCATATGTCTTGCACTGAGGAGAGGCTTCCGTCGGGCCACTCTGCCATAAAGCCCCGACTGGTGGAGGGCTGCAGTGATAGTTGACTTTGTGGAACTTTCTCCCATCTCCCTACTGCATCTCTGGAGCTCAGCCACAGTGATCTTTGGGTTCTTCTTTACCTCTCTCACCAAGGCTCTTCTCCCACCATTGCTCAGTTTGGCTGGATGGCCAGGTCTAGGAAGAGTTCTGGTCATCCCAAACTTCTTCCATTTAAGGATTATGGAGGCCACTGTGCTCTTAGGAACCTTGAGTGCTGCAGAAATTCTTTTGTAACCTTGGTCAGATCTGTGCCTTGCCACAATTCTGTCTCTGAGCTCCTTGGGCAGTTCCTCTGACCTCATGATTCTCATTTGCTCTGACAGCACTGTGAGCTGTGAGCTCTTATATAGACAGGTGTGTGCCTTTCCTAATCAAGTCCAATCAGTTTAATTAAACACAGCTGGACTCCAATGAAGGCGTAGAACCATCTCAAGGAGGATCAGAAGAAATGGACAGCATGGGAGTTAAATATGAGTGTCACAGCAAAGGGTCTGAATACTTATGACCATGTGATATTTCAGTTTTTCTTTATTAGTACATTTGCAAAAATTTCTACATTTCTGTTTTTTTCTGTCAAGATGGGGTGCTGAGTGTACATTAATGAGATATAAAATGAACTTTTTTGACTTTAGCAAATGGCTGCAATGAAACAAAGAGTGAAAAATTTAAAGAGGGTCTGAATACTTTCCGTACCCACTGTACGCAGGTGTAGGGGCAGCCTGTGACTTAGCAAAGGAATGGTATCAGTAAATAACTTTTGTGTTGAAGCAAGTGAGAGTGTGTGTGTGTGTGTGCAAAAATGAAAGCAAAAAGATCTAATGTGAAACAGTCCGTGGTTACTGTGGGATTGATCTTGGCATGGACTATGATGTTTAAATCCTTCTATCGTTCTTCAGTTAAAGTCAGATGAAGTTTAGTTAATTTAGCAAGTCCATCCATTAGTAATAATGTATGTATGTATGTATGTATGGATGTATGGATGGATGGATAAAACAATTTTCAAATTCTTTACAAATGAGAGCCACATGTATTTTTTTATTGTTTACCCCTTTCATGTGAGAAGGTGTGCTGGTGTGAAAGTTATCTTGCAGTGCCACCCACTGGTGAGAACATTGATTCACATTGACCAGTAGTACACAGTTAAAGATGGTGAACTAGAGATGGTACAGGAACAGGTTTTGGAGGTCAAACTGCTGGAACAAATCCCCAAACCTTTAGGCAAATAAGATATTGTTAATATTTCAAAAGCTTTATCATGTACCCCCATATCCCTCTACAATCAATCTGATTCTGGGCAGGAAACAACTGAGATTTTGTCATTGTAACATTTTTAAAAAGGTTATATTGTTAATTTCTATAACTGCATTTTTGTTATTTAGCCCCACCTGTTTTTTTAATGCCTTTATTACTAGAGTATACCGTACTGCATGAGCACTGAAGATATCAGAAAGAAACTGCAGATGTGCAGTTCTGCACTGTAATTTCTGTGGGGAGGAATATGTGCCACTAAATTTGAGTCACTCATGTTTGAATTTGAATTTCACAAATTGAAAAGAATTATTCATTTGAAACTAAAAACTATGAGTCCCGTGATGCACCCTGCTCCATGCCCTCTGACAGCTGGGATAGACTGTCATGGTACCAGATTCACTGCAAGCAAGAACAAACCTAACACACCTGCACTGGTTAGTTAAGCTGAGTACAATATGTTAATTCTTCTGTGTAAAGTGATCAGATCACAAAGGTCAGCATGGACATTAATGGCTCCAACTGCTCTATTAAACCCTTATCAAATAACAAAATTACTTATGCACCAATATTTGATCCATCCACAGCAGCTCTACTTCTTCTTTGTACATTTTCTACAAATAATGAACATGGACAGGTCTTTCTGCACAGACCTGTCCAGGTTGGACCCTGCCTCTCACCCTATGACAGCTGGGATAGGCTCCACCCCCACCCCCCCTCAATGACCCTGATGGATGGATGGGTCTTCTGCACAGATGCTGCATGAATTGCACTCATTTTGCAAATGAGTGAAACAGCGCCCCTCTGTTTGCTGCTGTGTTGTGCCTGACTTGCATGGAGACCGATTTCTTTCTACTAAATAAGAACGAAGCCCCAGAAGCTCTGCTGCTGTGGCTTCTTAATTTTGCATTTAGTTGTACAGAGAGAGAGTAAGGAAAGAGATTGGTGTGAATGCCAATTTAATCCCATGGTTTAGTTGTTCAATTTTGTGGTTGTATCTGTCAGGTGGAGGTCAGTGGACCACAAGAATAAATCTGTGTTTGTGTGTAATAGAAAACTGTTACACGTTGCCAGAACAGGGTTGGACCCACTTTTGCCCACAGAACTGCCTTAATTCTTCATGGCACAGATTCAGCAAAGTGCAGGAAACATTCCTCAGACATGATAGCATCACACAGTTGCTGCATATTGGTTTGCTGCAAATCTATAATGCGAATCTCCCATTTCACCACATCCCAAAGGTGCTCTATTGCATTGGGATCCAGTGACTGTGGAGACCATTTGTGTGTAGTGAACTCGTGGTCATGTTCAAGAAACCAGTTTGAGATGATTTGAGCTTTGCAACACGGTATGTTAATCTTACTGGAAGCAGCCATCAGAAGATGAGTACACTGTGGCAATAGAGGGATGGATATGGGCAGCAACAGTATTCAGGTTTTGAAATATCCCCCCCCCATTGCACCACCACCAGTGCTTTGGTGTTGTTTATGCCAAATTCTGAGCTCATTCTCTGAATGTTGCAGCAAAAAAAAATTTTTTTTTCAACTGTACCTTTCTTTTAAAACTCACAAATTGGATAAATTATCTATTTTAAATGACTGTCTTAATGCAATCAAAGGTTGGGTGGCCACTAACTTTTTTGCAGCTTAACTCAGAAAAGACAGTGTCCAGTGTTCCTGAGAGCATTACTGCCCAAGTCAGACAGCGTTTGGGGTCTTTTTCACCCACCCACTTAGAACACAGCTTTAAACTTGTATTCTTTGTGTTTTGTGTTTTCTTTGGTTCATTTGTGTCCATTTTGCCTTTGGCGTTGGCTGATGCTTGGTTTGAACTTCAGCAGGTTGACTTGACCGTGTCTGCGTGCCTACATGAGCTGAGTTGCTGATTACTTCAGCTAACAAACAGGTGTACATAATGAAGTGGCCGGTGAATGTGGTTAAGTTAAATCAATCCTCCCTGTCCAACATTTATCAGTTTATAGTTATACATTTATAGTTGGCACAAATCTTAAAACAAATTACATTTTTTTTCCATTATAAAAATATCAGACATCTCATTTAATCGGTCTGCTCTCAGTAGTCATTCACAGTCATATTTTGGGTGACCAGCATTATTTTAAACATGTATGCTTTAGAGAAGCTAAGATGCTGTGCTACGAGTGCAAAATCCAACCCAAACTTTTTCCACAGGAGTCTCTTTGATTAGATTAGAGGACTGTTTACCGCAGTACACAGTAATGATTTGCTGTCACAGTTACAGCTCACCCCTCTGTGCTGTTCAGGTGCTGGTTTTTGTGAATTTTAAGAGTAATTTATGTGCAAAGGTTCAGAATTACACTTACTGATTGATGTCATACACTGTGAGCACAGATGGAAATTGTTTAGTTTTAATATTGCAAAGCCAGGACTAATTACACCACAGCCTGAGTGCTCTTAAGATGGCTCGAGTCTGAAGCCTGCATTGCCATTTTACCCTAACCACAGATAATTATGGATTACATAAATGGTGAGTCTCTCTTTTATCTCTGTGAGTTACTGGTGATTATTCTTTTTCTCACCATCCTTCCCCGGGAATGTTTTTTTTTTTTTTTGATGAATTGCTGTGCTTACTTGTCTCCTTACACCGATGCTGCCAAATGATTAAACCCCCGTGGTCATTTATCTCCTAGCAAACACAGAAAACAAGTAAAATCATGATGGTAAGCAAGATGCAGCTTCCCTAATCTCAGGCAAGAAAATACAGTTTTGTATCCAGATGGATGCAAGCACTGTTAGGTAACCCTCTGGTTTCTGAAGACCCCATGAAGCCTCGATCTCATCTTCTTGGCTTTTATTGAGATTTTGCAGCAACATGACCACTAACCATTTTGGGCATGTGACAATCATGCCGACAATGCAGGGTCAAGGGATTAAGGCCCCGTCACACAGGCCTAAAGACCATTCTGCTTTGGTCACTAGCATATTGCTGCGGTTGTAGTTTGAATGGTTGAATGTAGTTTTGGAAGTGTTAGCAGTCAAAGTAAAAAACTTTGAAAGCAGGCTGCAGCACACTTTTACTGCTAGGCAGGCAGTTGGTGAGTACTTTCAGACAAACATGAAAAACTCCAGGCAACCATGGAAGTATACTAGCACCCACAGTGATCAGGTTTTTGCCGCAGCACCTTCTTTGCAACTGATTTCATCCAGTGAGAGCCAGCAGACTCCAACACTGCCAGCCAGTTGGGAAATACACATTTTTCCCCTCGCAACTAGTGATTGTAACATCCAATATGGTGGACAACTCTTGAGCATCACATGAGAAACCTTAGTATCCACATCTATCTTTTATATACAGTCTATGGTTCGGATTTAAATGACTTTCATAAAAGCAGGCTGTAAAATGGTGCAGTGGATAATCAGAAAAGTAAAAGAAGTAAACTAGGACTTTCAGGCCCCTCGTCTGTGGAACCAGCTCCCAGCTTGGATTCGGGAGACAGACACCCTCTCTATTTTCAAGATTAGGCTTAAAACTTTCCTTTTTGATCAAGCTTATAGTTAGGGCTGGATCAGACGACCCTGAACCACCACTTAGTTATGCTGCTATAGGCCTAGGCTGCTGAGGGGGGTCCCATAATGCACTGTTTCTTCTCATTCACCTTTATTTACTTGTTTATACTTCACTCTGTATTTAATCATTATTATTAATCTCTGCCTCTCTTCCACAGCATGTCTTTTGTCCTGTCTCTCTCCACTCAGCCCCAACCGGTCGCAGCAGATGACTGCCCCTCCCTGAACCTGGTTCTGCTGGAGGCTTCTTCCTGTTAAAAGGGAGTTTTTCCTTCCCACCGTTGCCAAGTGCTTGCTCATAGGGGGTCGCTTTGACTGTTGGGTTTTCTCAGTGTTATTGTAGGGTCTTTACCCACAATACAAAGCGCCTTGAGGCGACTGTTTGTTGTGATTTGGCGCTATATAAATAAAATTGAATTGAATTGAATTGAACTTTAGGTAGGTGTACAGTACGCCACGTAACTGGCGATGGCAAACTAAGACCAATGCAACAGCCCTGCAATAAGACAACACGTGATCAATGATCAGTTTCTGTTTCAGAGGGGAGCTGAATGAACTTTAACCAGCCTTTAAACGATGACAGTTTATGCAGTCGAATTATATTGGATTATGCAGGTATTTCTAATGTTTTGATCACCCCAGCCAAAGGAGAGTAAAATGCAATACAAAACTACAGCCTACAAGTACATTGTAGAATATACCCCTTTGCACTACCACTTAAAATATTGCATTACCTTTGAGTTGAACAGTAGGGTATTTGCTCTTCTGTATGATACCAATCCTTTATTTTTTTAATACTTCTTCCATCGATCTTTATTTATGATGACAGACTCGAGTCAGGTGAACACTTGGTCAGGTCATAGTGATTTTGGCAGTGTGCTTTGGATCATTATCATGTTGGAATATCCCTTTTCTGCCAGGCTTCTGGAGACTTGGACTCATTTGTCCTCTGACATTCATGGTGACTTCTATAAAAGTCCTCTCCTCCTCACCTTTCGCACTATTCCTACACACATCATTTGACTCCCACCTCTGTGACTCAACACTGAGCCTAAGCACAGTCCTGGACAAGCCCACTTTAAGCATGCTGCACCCCATCTGCCAAAGAATGTGCCCCAGATATCCATCAGCCCTTCTTTTTTTCTTTTTCATATTAATCTTGTAGTTTTGTGCTGAAGAGCAAGCAAGGTCTTTTGCTTGGACTCCGTCCATACAGGCAGACGTTGTGCAATCTCCTTCACACTGAGTGAGCTCCACTCTTAAGCGCTGTGCCAAATCTGTCCGTCTGTCTTTCCGAACTCGATTATGCAAGTAGTGCACCGTGTGTTTCAGGACAGCTTTGATTAGCGCCACTATGTTTTCTTCTATGCCTCCTGATTACTGCTGCCACTGTATTTCTACTGATTCTGTTTCTTTTAGCCAGTCATAGATGTTCCTGTCTCCTATTTATTTATATCTTTGATTGGGTCTTGAAATCATACTGCAGACATCATGGCCCATAGGTCCAAAATGTCATGCCACTAGTTAGGAAAGCCATTCTCTGTCAGTTTATCACTTCCCCTCCTGATCACCTCAGATTTGCTTGACAAAACTCCGGGAAAAAAGGACACACTTCTTAATAAAAAATTGTGCAAAAAGATTTCAAGCTCCTACTGTCATTAATTTTCTACAAAATATTTCAAGGAATGAAGGTAAGGCTGTTTTTGAACATTTTTCAAGCATCTAAAAAAAAAAATCCATTGTCAAAGAAAATGACAAGCTAGCTCCTTCAGATGACTATCTGGTACTATGGCTCTATGAATATGGACCCTTGGCAGTGTGGCACAATTGCACATAGAATGACGGACACACGAGTTCCCTAAAATATTTGGAGGCCTGTAGAAATCACAATTTTGCAGGTACGGGGCCGATATTTTATTTTACAGCTTCTCCAACTTCACTGTGATATATTCCCCAGGCTTGACACCAGCATACAAATCCAACAACAAATCCAAACAAACTTTCCGAATTCATAGGAACTTCTGAAATACTCACATTTACACGCTCTGTGTATGAGAAGTTAGAAAATTGCTAAACCGATATTTGCAAGCCTCCAAATCTGCTGAGATCAGACATCCAGATATTTTAGGGACTTCAATCATCCATCATGCAATGTTAACTTGAGCTGCACTGCTTAAAAAAGCAAATATTTACCCCCCAGATTTGGGGACCTATCTCAAATAGTTTTTTTTTTTTTTTTTGGATTAATCAAAATTGGAGGACTCATGAGGCTAATTACCACTTTGGAGTCTGTATTTTCTTTTTTTTTTCTTCTTCTTCTTTCTTGGTCATTATCAGCTCACTTCTGGTGTGAGCACTGGATACTTTATTATTTACACCTTGTTAGTGCCGGGTTGGACCCCTCCTTTGCCTTCAGAGCAGCCTTAATTCTTCATGACATAGATTCAAAACAAGGTGCTGGAAACATTCCTCAGATTTTTGGTCCACACTGAAATGCCAGCACCACCCTGCAGCTGCAGATTTGTTGACTGCACGTCCATGAGGCAAATCTCTCGTTACACCGCACCCCAGCGGTGCTCTATTTGAGTACAATGAACTAAAGGTTTGTATCACAAACACATGGCATCAATAAACTGACAGTAAAATAAAAACAAAAAAGACACTTTAGATTCTTTTATTAAGGATTTTTCTTCTGTACAGGCGTGAAGGAATTTCTCTGTTCCACATTAGCTGGTCAGCAGCAGCTCTGTACAACCGTCCATACAACAGGAGGTCAAATGTAACAGGATGAGATGTTAATTAAACCAGTGGCTTCTGGTAGAAGGCAATTCACACAGTTAGACAATGACTGACCAATTGAAGAGACACTTCCCCCTCCAATCTATTTACAGCAAGACAGACCAGCTAAAAGCATAATTCAAATGGTTAAGACATAAAAAAAAAGAAGGGGTGGGGTGGGGGGGAATGGACACAAACTCAAAAGCATCCATGAAAGACCCCTTAAAAGGCCCATCTGGAGTTAAGTTTATTTACAGTCCAATTTCAAACAATGCCCACAGGTCACTGATCATAATTTATACAGAGATACTGGCCTTAATGAGGTTACCACCGAGAGAGCCAACAGAAATGCTGCAGTTTTATCTAAAAGCTCCGGCCCACCGCTGCTCAGGGATGCTGACAAAGGGTTAATGCCAAATTTATGCTGCTTTTGAAATTTGTCACTCAAACTCTAATCTGAGCTTTTGTTAGATATATAAGAAATGGGCTTTGATCTAGTACAGCAACTTCAATTCTCCACTAAAAACATCTTTCAATTTCAGTTTCATTTCAGGCTTTTTACAATTTGTTTCCCCCTCATTTCTGCTTTAGTCACCTTCTCATTCAATTTGCCCTTTTCATTTACCCAGTGTGCAGTTACAAATTATTTAACGGGTCTAAAGGAGCCATAAACCAGCTCTCTTGATTTGGGTAAACTTCATAATGACCAGAATCACCTTCTTGGAGCTTTCAATCCAACGGTCTTATTAAAGGCATTTCCCCTGCTGCATCTCAACTGACGTGATCAGAGGCAATTAAACGCATACAACTACATTCATGTGTGGTCCCCCATGATGTACAGTGAAATGAAAGACTATAAATAAAGACCTTTCAACAGAAAAACATGGTCCCTGTAGTTTGGAAAAACTTGAGCTTACAGTACTTGGTGAGAGAAGTGATAACATGGTGGTGTTTAGTCATTTAGCACATGAGCATCATACTCCATCCTTACGTACAACATATCCATCACCCTCTTCATCATCATGTGAAAATGCTCATTGTAAAAATCTTTCTGCAGCCTCCAGCTGCCGATGGCTCATTAAGTCGTCTTCACACAGTAACGCCAGAAAATATCGCCACTCTCAGGATGTGTCCTCACTACTGGAACTACTCTGTGTGATGTGGTTAAGGCCAGCCAGCTGCCTGGGTAGAGTGTGCAGGAGGCAGGAGGACCACTGGTTCCCTGTGAATTTACCAAAAAAAAAAAATTGACCTGCCCTAGTCACACACTGGTGCAATCTGACATCACGCTGGCAAGTTAAATACAGGCTAGTCTAGTGTAGTCTAGAAAGTGTTCAGGGCAGAAGTGCATGTGTGAAAACGACTTACAGTACAGTAACTATGCTCACTTTCACATTTGAGGAGTGTAAACAGAGGAGAATGGAGATAGTTCTTCAGAAAAAAAAAACACACACTGGAAAAATAGCACTTTTAAACTGAATCCTTTCATAAATGCCTTTCGGATACCCTTCAGCACAGTACTACAAGCTGGCAATTCACCTGTTTCACCACTAGAGGGCATCAACCGTAAAAGCTGGAGAGGAAAAACTAAAATAACCCCGTGGGAACATCTCAGTGACATTAAGATAGAAAACAAGGAGATACTTCAGTGGCAGCAGTGGGTTTAACCTTTGCCCCCCCCCCGCCAAAAAAAAATCCCCTAAACCATTAGGATTAATTGAAGTGGGATTTGTGGGAATGCCACATCTGTGCCATATTTTCCACTGCATACATTCAATTCTTCCAAGAAATGAAATGACAAAACGTGACAGCGGCAGAAAACAAGTGAGCCATCCAGAGACATAATTTCATCCTTCAGCACAGGTCAGGGTGAACTTGAAGCCAAGTCAATTGAAAATGAAGTTAATACACAGATCTGTATTCAGCGTGCTCAGTTTGCACTTTAGCAGGCGCACCTGGCTAATGCAGTGATTCTGCCGTTACTGTTCCCCTCATTTTTGTTCTACTAATTGATATCAGTAAGAATATGAAAAGTAACAGAACCGCCTAAAGGTGTAAAATGATATGGGTGCAACAGAAAGCAGGATTTAGTGAGCACATTTTATTGGCAAAGTGTGCCTAATAAACTGGCAGTTGAGAGTAGCTGCCTGCGTATGACAGTGTTACAATCTTTTGTGGTCCTTGTGGCTCTGGCAAAGACTGCTTTTAGTCAGAAATGAGCTGAAACAACACGGGGAGCTCTGGATGCAGCTCCTATAATCGCTCCAGATTTTCTGTAATATTAAAAAGGCAGTAATCAGTTCTTGTAAAGAGATTCTTGGTAGCATATTTGAAAATAATAACAGAGGTATGTTTAGGTTAGCTGGCTTGTCACAGGTGTCTCAGCCTGTCATGCTTGTTACAACCTAGATCAGCTAAGATGCTGCATGTAGTGTTCGGTGTATGAGTTTGATATGCTGTATTTCTAAAATGAGCAGGTTTGGTCTGACTGGTGGGTGGTTGGTCCTGGTATGGAGTGTAGTGGGAAAATACGCAGCAGGTGCTGTTAGCCGTTTTATTTGCTTCTCGATATCAACGAATCTCTTGGTTCTCCGTGTTTCCACTCATTTCATATTTTCTGCATCCTCTGGCGTCTCGTTTATGTCGGCCTCACTGGTGAAAATGTGCCGAGCTTCATCATTTATAATAAAAAAAAAATTAAAAAAAAAGCGCTGGATCTCCGTTCTCTCGGCACAGCGATCGAGGCTTCTGGAAGTGGCCTCGGAGCGTCAATTTGTTGTTGTGGGTGATGCACAAAGCAAAAAGAGGACATGATATCAAAACAACACATTCAAGCCTGGGGCTAGAATACAGGCGCAGTGCAAAGGTGCAAAAAAAACAAAAAAACCCAGCAATTTTGTTTGGTTTTAGGTTGTTTTCTGTCATAATTGCTTTCATTTTTAGATCAAGCCACAGGGCCTGTAAAAACAGCTTCCATTAACGCTGATGACACGGTTTGCATTTTCTCCTCAAATTCGATTTAATTAATTAGACATGGATTCTTGCTGTCTGCTCCTTTGCTGTGAACATGTATTATACCCCCAAAACTGACAGACGCCGTCTCTTTTTCCTCCTTATAGACACATCCAGGTCTGAGGCTCGTCTGATTCCTGCCCAGCTAATGCTTCATATCACCCACCTCAGCTCTAAAGACTTTTAGGTCTGAGGTTTGAAACTCCTTATTGTCCAGTTCTAGTCTTCTTAGAGATTGTCCACTACAGTCTGGCTAACTTGGGGCCCAGCAGAGCTTTAGGACTTCTGCTCGGCAGTGGCAGCAGGCGTGGCCAGACTCTCTGGCTTCACAATCTGGTAGGTGATCAAGTATTCTGGATAAGCCTGAGGACAAAGAATACATTAAAATAGAACAAACTTATGATTTCAGCGTTAGAAAAAAAAATATTAATAGAGAAACAGACAAAGGAAATTAAGTGTGATGTTTTAATTATTAGGTAAGTCTTTCACATGCGTGTGTGCTGAGGATTTTTTAAAATTAAAGTCTTGGTCTTTTGGAGGATTTAAGGACCCAGTCACACAGGCCTAGAGACCAACTGGTGACCGCTTGACAACCTCCAGTGGTTTGTAGGAAAAAAATTATTATTCCATGACCAGTTACGAGTGGTTGCTGACAGTCACTGTGAAATTGGTTGCTAAAGCCCCAGTCATGTTGGCCTAGAGGCTAGGGATGTCACCAGAACCCACATTTATTGTACCATTTGATTCCAAACGTCTGAAAATGTGATGGTACTTTTCTTTGGTACCATAGGCAGCATATGTACGGGGGCAGCACTTCTTCCAGAAATCAAAAGGGCAGCATATGGCTATCCTCACATGCTGAAGAAGAATAAAGCCCACAAGCACAGCAAGAACTGCACATGGGAGATGGCAACTAGTGCAGATTCCATGATCGTTCAGCTCCTACTCACTGATAAGAAAGGCAGACTGGGCTATGGAAGTAATCTGCATACTTCCAAGGAGTTTATGTTTAAGGCACTGCACTTTCTCTAGTTTCATTCCCGCTTGTTGGTTAGCAATTGTTTGCAGACATCTTCCTTGCAAACCACGCATGACCTGATAGCAACCAAAACAAATCGCGTGGAGGTTTTTGGTGCAGCACCCTCTTTGCCAAAGATTTCCCTCTGCGACAGCCAGCAACCTCCGGCAACCACTTGAGGAATGCATATTTTTCCCTTAGTGATTGGAGGTTGCCAAGGGGACACCGACCGGTCTCTAGGCCTGTCTGACTGAGGCCCAAACACCGAAAGAAGTGTGAACGTGTTTACCAACCTGCTCCCCTCTGTAGATGACATACTCTGCATACGCCAGCCCATTGACACTGGGTCGCCCTATTACGGAGTGGTGACCAGGAGGCGCGTGGGCCATTTTCATTGCACTAAACTGAAGGAATGATTTACCAAGTGTCACCCGACAGAACAGCATCTGTCTGCAAACACAAACACACACCAAGGTCAAAGGAATCAGTAAAATTTGTTCATTTGATCTTTAGATTAGGTCATTTTCATTTCAAGTATATTTTAAGCTGCCGTTTCAAAGACAACACACCTGTGACACACGTAGCAGGAGCGGTCTTTGTGGGTTGGACAACCTGTTCCTCCACCAATCCCATACACGTACTGGTTGCTCTTCGAGGAGTTCTCAGCAAAATAGATGCCAGCACCAAACATGCCTCCGATGTATGCATGACGCTCATCAAAGCCCTTATGGATGATTGCATTGATGAAGGGAGAACCTGAAGGGACCAAAAAGTGAGAAATGACACAAAATCTTCAGTTGCCTCCATTCCAAGGACGTCTGTCCTGACAGGAATGCCTGCATCAGAAATGTCCTCAGATGCAAGAGTAATACGTAAAAGACCACAGCAGTGTCTCTGATGATGCCAGAAAAGCTAAGACAGAGTACAGCGTACCCAGTGCTGTTTGAATAACTGGGAACTGAGCTAAGAAACTGGGAGAAGTCCACTCTACAGTGTATTAAAAAAAAAACCCAAAACAAATTCTACTGCAGACCTGGAAGCTGTGGCTGGAGAAAAGCATGTGGTTGGAAAGGGGACGGAAGATTAATGAGGTTCCTTCAAGCTTACACCCCAGACTGCAAGAATGAAAACACTGAAGTGCAAAGGCGTTAAAGACAGCGTGCACAAATGATTGAACCATCTCGATGCAGAAGAAGTGACTGAAGCTACAGGGCGGATGTGATCAAAGTGTAATAAAGAGGGACCCTGCCTCCATGCTGGTAGACTGCATCACCACCTTAGGAATAATCAGATTTTGTGATGAAATTCTTAAAAAAAAAAAAGTTTAGAAATAAAATATTCCCTGAGGGCATTAACTAAATCACATTAAAGATCATATTGTAGTTGCTCACAAAGCACCTTGGCCCTTAAGACAACTATAACTCCTGAGGAAAAAAATGGAAGAATCGTCAAGTGTAGCGCTTCCTTATTTTCTATCCATGTGAAGAAACACAATTTATGCATTTCACATACTGTGGTTAAATCATCTGTTTAAGCTTTAAAGGATGACAGCTGAGAGCCAAAGCTGTCACAGATATTTAAGGTGCATCGACTGATTCACCGCATCAGTTCATCTACTGATTTTAAAAGTAGTTACCAGTCGGATGTCTAAAGTCTTTGCAGGAGCTCATGTAGAGTTGACACTGACCTTTTTATGCAGTCTAAATTTTGATCTTGTGGTTATGCATGACTAATGTATTTTAACTTGCCACCATGCTAGAGTCTGTGTCTGTATAAATTACTCAAAACTGAATGGAGTGCGTGCTCCTGCGTTTCACTGGTGCACCGATGACATGGATAATCTCCAAATCTTGTATGACAGTTAATCGCCAGAGGTTACATGGCTCTGGTGTAATGTTTGTGGTCAATGCAGCACTGCTGACATGGATGTGTCTAACTACAGCAGGGTGATAACACAATGCATAACAGCACTTTCACGGCCCAATTTTGTAGCAGGACTGCTGACTGCAAGGAGGAACACAATGAACACTGCCAGAACCCCATAAATGACCTCCAGCAGATCACTCGGGTGGATGTTTCTGACCATGTTGTCAGAAACAAACTCCATGAGCATGGCATGAGGGCCTGACATCCTTAACTCCAGACATCCAGTCGGGCCCAGTTATGGTCCTATCAGTTCTGGTGTTCTCTGGCAAATGACAACTGAGCTGCACTGGGATGTGATTACAGTACAGGACATCAGGCCCTCATGCCATGCTCATGGAGTCTGTTTCTGCCAGTTTGGTCAAAAACATGCTTATGGGTAGCCATCTGGAGGTGATTTTGTAGGGCTCTATCAGTGCACTCTCACAAGAGAGCAGATACTGGTCCTGCTGCCGGTTTGATGCCCTCTACAGCCCGTCTCCTGGTATCTCCACCACACTCTTGAGACTGTGCTGGAAGACCCAGCAAACTACCTTGTGATGGCACATATGGATGCCCCATCCTGGATAAGCTGGACTACCTGTGCACCCTGAATGGGCTGCAGGTGCCATCTCGTGCTACCAGCAGTGACAGACACTAGCAAAAAGGAAAACTAGAGTAAAATAAGTCAGGAGACATAAGGAGAGAGAAATTATCTGTGGTCACCATCTGCAAAACTATTCCCTTTCTGGGGGTTGTCCTGTTTTGTTTTGTTTTTCAGTACAATAACCTACATTGTGTAGCAAGAAAACCCGGCATGCTTTCCTATTTTATCGCATGCACAGTATTTATTTACCATGAAAGAGCATGCGCTCGTTGTGGTGGTTGTGATTCTCATCTGCAATTTCCTTTTGTCTGTGTGTGTATCTTTCCCGCAGCTTCTTATTCACAACCTTCTGAATCTGTAGTCACAGAAAGAAAAGGAGAGGAAAAGGACACCCAATTTAAAATCGGCCAAAACCTAATTTATGCTCAGATTCCTTCTTTAAAGCAAAAAAGAAAATAAACACAACTTACCTCTGTATTCATACAGCGTGATGTCTGTTTTTTTTTTAGTTCATACCTTAATGATGTTGTACCGGCTGAAGACCCCGCCTGCGTTGCCTCCGTCGCGGTGCTCTCTGATCGTGCTCTGCAGCTGAGGAGGAAATCACCAACCATAAAATAATGAATCATCATAAACACCCCCCCCCAAACATTCTTAAAATGCTGTAAAAATCTCCATGAGGTATTACAGTTGTTAAAAGAGCCATAAAGTAGCAGCAGCTCATTCAGTCAGAGTAGATACCTTCGCAATGCCTGTGGGAAACTGAGGACAATGCAGATGGAAAAACGTGGCATGATACAGGAAGATTACATGTTTACAAAGTAATAATAAGGTAAAAATATTTAATATTTTTTTCTGGTATTAAAATAAAACAAAAAAAAAAAACAGTCCAGACACTCGTGACTCATTTTTTCAAGCTCTCAAGGAAGAATTACAGATGAAATTACCTGTTAAATTCCCTTTAACATCTGACGGTTCTCATTAATTTTAGCTCTTTCACATTGATATCAGCTGTCTCATTCAATCACGGCTTCTCAATTACGAGAGCAATGCAGTCAGTGGAGCAGTTCCACAGATATGAAACCTCTTGTTCAGCAGGCTGCTGGGACACTGTGTGATGTTTCTTTAGTCACATGCCTGAAATTACTATTCAAGCAAATGCATAAATATTGTTTCAGACTGATAAAGATTTATACAGGTGGTAAGGCTTTAAAAAAAAAAAAAAAAAAAAAAAAGGTCAGTGTTGTGTGCAGGTTACATGTCTGTAAAGGTGTGTTTGCGCACCTCCTCCTCCACAGACTGGAATTCCTTGTCATCCGGTGCCAGGTCGATCAGCACGGTGCCCTGGCTGGAGCAGTGGAACGTCAGGTATGGGTTTGCACCTGTGAGCAAACATTTGGAACGTGCATCAGGACGGGAGAAAGAAAAACTATATGGCCTGTTTATCGCTTCAGCCTATAACTGATCGTAAATCCATCTCTCCTTGATGCACGTTTTTGGACAGTGACATTTTTTTTGGTCATTTTGCCTCTCTGCATCACACCACAGAGGATTTTTCAATCAAACAATCAAAATTTAATTGAAGTGCAGACTTTCAGCTTTGATTGAAGGAGTAAAACAAAATGATAGCATTAACTGCTCAGGAATCGCATACATTTTTATACACGGTCCCCCATTTTCAGAGTCTCAGATTTAATGGGACAATTCACTAACAGGCAGTTTCACGGTCAGGCGAGACCCCAAACCGAAGGTGGCTGCAGTAAAAGCCTGGCAGAGAATCTCAAGAGAGGTGAAACAGCATTTGGTGATGTCCATGGATTCTATACTTCAGGCAGTCATTAACAGTAAAATATTTTCATCTAACTATTAAACAATCCTTATATTTAAAATGATCTTTGTCTATCACTTTTTGAGCATTTTAAAGTGGGGGACTGTGCATAAAAATGGGTGTAATTGCTAAACAGTTAATGCAACACTTTTGTTGAACCCCTTGAATTAAAGCTGAAAGTCTGCACTTCAATTACATCGCTATAGTTTGATTTAAAATCCATTGCAGTGGTACACAGACACAACATTTCAAAACAAAATAAAAACACAGGAAACTCTACCATTGTCCAAAAACCTGTGGACCTATTTGCATGTTCATGTCTCTGATTCAAGTGTTAAACATGTAAGGATCAGTCATGTTGCCTGGATATTATATCCAAATATTAGTGCAGCAACAGTTTATTGAATACAAAATGTAGGTTCTCAGTCATCCAGGTCATGTGATTATGCACATGAGCAATATGTAGGGCCGTCAACCAACTCCAGGGAGACTACGCCCAGTGGGGTTTAAATACCTGGGTCTCTCCACCTTTTGGTTTGAGAACTCAAGAAGCCTCTCGAATGAGAGATGAAACATCTTTGAGAAACTTAAAGAAGTCCAGTAGCCTTTTTTTCTTTCTCCAAGCTCCAGAGATGGCTAGTTTTAATGTTTTTTTTGTTTTTTCTGTGAAAACTTTTCCACTCTGTTACACTCTGTGCTTTTCGCTCTGTGAGTATACTGACCTTGCTGGCCTCCCAGCAGCCTCTCGATGCCCTTGATGAGTTTGTGTCTGTGACCATAGGCATTGATGCCGATCTCCTTCAGCTCCTCGTGACCCATGTCTGCCAGCACATCCAGGGAAATCTGGCCAGAAATGTCACAAAAAAAAAAGGTCACTTCACCTTTGCTTTGCTTTTTTTTTTTTTTTTAAATGCTGCTCCCCAAAAATCTGGAAGAAACTGGTAGAAAAATAGAACTAAAAGATCATAATCATAACTATTTTTCCTATTATTTTTAACTATTTAGACTATTACATTTTAATAGTGACAGCAAGTCATGCTACAAGCTGATAATCCAAACTTTCGATGGTAAAGAATGATGAGTTCAAGGATCTAAGACATACTGCACAGAAAACAAGTCTGACAAATATTCATGAAAAACGGCAGCCGCACAAAGAAAAGGTCAATGAATGGATGGCAGTAATCAAGCCTATTGATATGCAAATTGATGACGGTGAAGTCATCCCCGCTCTCCTGAGTTTGTTCAGGGTGAGCAGAAATGAGATTCATCCTTGAGGCAGAGATAACTTTCCCTCCACGCTGCCTTGATCACTGATACAGGTGTAAATCATCACAGCTTGAATAGTCTGCTGGGAATTTACTGAGACATGTGCCAGGCAGAAATAAGCTAAGCAGAAACCTGTCAGGTTAATATACAAACACCTCTTTGATTTTCCATGTCACAGTGCAGAGGGGTAAACTATAGTGTTTGACTTCTGCAGACCTCCCTAACAGAATAAAACAATTCAAAGAAAAAAGAAAACTAAGAAAGAAAAGAAAAAGACATGCCTGCCTTGACTGGAACAGCTGTTTGAAAAACACTAAAATTCAAATCACTTCTTGCATGAGAGCTTCACATCTATTTTTAAGAATTAAAGGGCTGACCTCAGACATTAATAAGGCCCTGGGCAAACCTCCTCTTAAACCTTCCTCTACATCAAACTAGTGAACAGAGAGGCTTGACAAGGAAGAAGCTTCAGAGCACAAAGTTCACCATCATACTGCTATTCATCAAGTCTACGGGACGCCAGTAAAGCACAGCAAAGTCTACAGCTAAATTAAAGGCGCTCATAATGAGCGATGAAAAGTCAGTTGAAGCAGTGTTTGTTTCTTTGTCATACCTCTGAGTTCTTGTTCGCACTATTTTGAAGTAGAAGCGTACATGCAGCTGCCTCTTACCCCAGCATCACTCTGCATCACTCTTAGGAAGGCTTGCTTTAACTACACACAGAATGTCCCCCAGTGCTTCCACACTACCTTTTACCAGCTGTCACCTTATTTCACTGTCTATTTTCTCCTCGTTCTGTGACCGCTTTCATCTCCTTTACTGTTCTTCTCTTTTTTATTATCTCCATCCACTCAAGCATCGCTCTTCCCCTTTCCTTCCCTTTGTCTTGATTTCCCTTCTTTTCTCTCTTCTGCCTCTGTTCTTCTGTGGAGAGCATCACCTCCCTTTGTCTTCTTCAGTCTGTACACATCTGCCCATTTTTCTCAGTTTTCAGCATCAAGATTTAGAAAATTTGAAATGATTTGAGCTGAATGCTAAAGCCAGCGTGCTAAGCAGATGTTTGTGGTGTTTGCTATTTGATTTACTAATAAAACACAATGCTGATGGGAAGGTGTGCAGACATGCAGCCATAAACCAATTATGAGCAATAAAATTACAGGACATATTACAATTTTGATGGCGCTACTTAAAAATTCACAGTTCATTCTGTCTTCAGGTACATTAATAATATGAATGCCTGCATCAGTTTTATGTCAGTTGTGATATTTCAGTCTGGATCACAGTGGTGGACCACTGGACAGACAGTCATTCTTACAGCCACACCGCCTAAAACCAATACAAGGAACAACACTAAAGCGAGGAAAAAAGATCAAGTTATTTTGTTTAAAACAGGATTGGGTTTGTGTGCAACCCCCCCCCATTTCACGCTTTTAAAGACTGACACATAAAAAATGCTGTTTGTGTACCTGTTCCCGCTGAAAGATGTCTCGGAGGTGTTCCAGCCCCAGGCTCTTTAAGAACTGGTTGATGGTCATGTCAAGCAGAGCTGCACAGACAAACTGATGTCAGTGGTGTTTTCACAAGCTGTTACTTGTATTATGACATCATGCTGAAAGGAACATCCCCTGGTGGAACACGCAACTCGGACGCTCATCTGTCCGCACTCACCTTCTCCTTCTTTCCTGTCGGACCCAGTCGCACCATCGGCGGTACCAGTGGCGCCGGCCGCTGTGATGTCACTGAGGGCTGTAGCCAGGTTATCTATGCTGCTGGCCGCTGACAGGCACGAAGGGGATGGAGATGGAGAGATGACCACACCCCCTGCTGCTCCTGTGCTTACCACATTGCCACTTACCTAAGAGAGAGAGAGCGAGAGGTTTGGTTTGAATTTGTTTGAGCTTGATCTCTTAAGGAGAGTTCACACAGGAAGTGACTAGTAGTGACATGGTGACCAGTGAGATTTAGCGACTTCAAGCAATGAAGGCTGAAATTACCACTGGAATGTGAAGTGGGCAGATCCCAAGTGACACTTAATTTAGATTCTTGCACTGTACAGCCTATACAACTAGCCAATATTGTTGCGAGCATTTATACGGAAACGTGTAGTTCCATTTCTAGGGAGGTGCATGTCAAGTTGAGCCATAGGTTATGACGTAGGGTTTCAGAAGGGCTTGCAGTTATGCCATACCTCTGGCAACGATTGAACAAGTATAATTCAAGTGTTAAACCAACTCTGAGTCGAGCAACTGAAACGATTACCAATGAGAGTGTGGGACACCGCTGGCAGAGAGCAGGGTGGTACATACATTAAAAGGTTACCCAGGAACCCAGAGCCTGGACTTTCTACTAGTGACCATCCATCAGATACAAAGCAAGGCCCTGACACAGTTCACGGGGTTGCGCTACAAAGCAAGATGAATAGGTTTAGTGAGCTACGTCGAGTTTTCTGTGGCATAGTAACATATGCTGGACACAAAAACAGACTGGGAACCGATTATGCATCGGTGTAAAATCTGGAAGTGCCACATGGTGATTCTTTTATTTACAGCATGTTTAAAGGCGTTATAGATATATACGTTTTATATGTGCAACTTTTTAAGCTGTACTTTAATAACATCATGAAACGAAGCCCGGCTGTGAAGCTACAGCAGCGCAAACTGTGAACTGCACTGTCACTGGAATGTGCATGTATTCACATGGTGATGTAGAAAAGGGAATGTTTTATACTTGATTCTAAGTATAGAATCAAGTCTCTTTTACACCTCTGGAATTGCAGCTACTAGAAGAACAAACCAAGAATACCTGTTCAATCAATAAAATCAATTACACTTTGATCTTATGACAAACTAAAGCAATTTCCACATCTCCGTTGTTAGGCTGTGGGACAGTAACCTTTAATGTTTGAAAATGTATCCAGTTTAAAAATTCAGATATGCAGTCGTCGCTTTAGAAATCAACAGCAGCACTGAGAGTGCACTCAGACTTAAAATAATTAACTTCAAGAAAAATGTTCTTTTTTTTTTTTAACCGCTCGATGCGCTAAATGCCAACATTAACTATTTTCTGCAGCATTATCACTTGTCTTATTTGTAACACTGTTGCATTTTTTTTAATGCCCTTTTAACTTCATTAAGCATCATTTGATAGCGTCTCTCATTAGTGTAGGCGGCACTCAGACAATTTTGTGCAGAAGAGCCGTGACGTGTGAAGCGCCCCCTTTATATGTGATATAAAGGGGGCGCTGGGTAGATGAGGTGGCCCATATGCTGTAAGGCTAATACAGAGACCCGGGTTTGCCTCTGCCCCAAGGCCATCTAGAGTGTGTCTTCCCCTTTTTCTCAGCTTTCCTGTTTTCTCTCCACTGTCCTATCGCAATAAAGACTAAAAAGCCCAAAAATATATTTAAAAAAAGAAAACCCAGTTTAATAAGAAAGTTTATAACCACTGTCGTCATACCTGTTTTCACCAACTGGGGTTTTAGGTTTTGTTGAGCCAGCTAAATGCATAAAAAGCCTGGCTTTGTTGAACCTCCTTCATAGCACACCCCTATGGACTCATAAGTCAGCTGACATTTCAGTTTTTTTTCATAGCCCGTATATTTACTTGTCAGTTCCCTTTATCTCTTTGGGATTCCTGCATAGAATGGAAGAGTATATAGATTTATGGAATTTTATATTTTTTTAAATAATGTTTACTCATTTACAATATTTGAGTCATGCAGTGGTGTAATTATTAGAAAAGGGTGTTCCCACATCACAGATGCAAGTATGTGGTTGTCTGTCCGTCTGTGTTAGGTGTGTGTTATACCAGGGTGTATCATGCGTCCTACCCCTCAGTTACCCCAAGTTAAATAAGTGGTTCAGAAAGTGGGTTGGGCAGAGATGTTACTCTTCCTTGCTCCTCTGCCATGACAGCTGAGGTGAAACTTATTTATCTGTCAGCAACATTTTCATGACACTTGCTCGGGGGTGGAGCAGTGGGCACAAGAACTCATTAAATTTTGGTGCAGATCCAGAACACTTTTAGTTGGTGGAGGATGCCCTCTCTGATTGCCCTTCATGTTGCTCACTGTTTTAGTTAATCAGCTCGATTAAAATGCCGTGCACTGACCTTGTCTGGATCTGGTAATTAATTTTTGGTTACTTGATTTGTAAACAGAACCTAGATTCTCCATCTTCTGGCAATTATTTTACAACATAAAGCCATACATGTTGTATAAACAACTGGATTCAAAAACAATGGATTTACATAATAAACATCTCTTTATTTGTACACAAATGCAGACTTCTCTGCCTGGGACGTTGGTTAAAGTGTGGAATCGTAAAAATGTTTACACAAATCAAATGCTTTCTGTGCACGCGTATCAACTCAACTGTTTTTACAGCTTAGGCTTAAATGTAAAAACTGAAATAAACTTGAACTGATTCAACACAGAGAAAGCATCTGTTGCCACATGCTTGCAATGTGTGCAGACACTCACCACAGTGGCCTGCGGTTTTAAACAACTTGGCAGGGCGTCTGGTGGCATGGCATCAATCAACAGTGCTCTGATGTCATCAGCCTGCAACAAAGAGACAAGATGTGGACATCTCTGTATTATTTTTGTATGTTATGTTATGACACCTAAAACCTACCCCGCTGTATGCTTGTGTTTCTTTTATTTTATTTAAACCCCATAAGCTACAGCTCACACCAGATCAGGTTGTGTTATTTTGTGTGCTGTTATTTATGAGTATAAGAATGTGCCATTTCTTCTGATAGATACACTGCCTTGTTTTAAGGTCACTTGTGTTTGTATTTTTTTTTTTTTTTTGTGCAGCACCTTGAAAACTACCAAGAAGCATTACTCAATTATGGTGCGATGCCACATTTTGAGAGGTTATCCCAAAACTAATCTAGACTAAACTGGCACATATGACGTTTTTATTACAGGATCAAAGCGCTTTTTGAAAGCAGCTGAATTCTCCAAGCTTCTCTTGGGAGTGCTGCACCTATTTGTGGCTTCATCTGATGGTCAATAAATAAGTCGAATGCACAGTATTAGCTGAACAGCAAATGTCTCTGTTTCCTCTTATCTCTAGCAGAGTAGTGGGGTAATTCAAGCAGCATTACAAGCCTGTGGATGTTAGCAGCAGGGACGTGCTGTTTTCCAAAGGAGCCTCTCAAACTTTGGTACCTACAGTCAAATGAGGAACCTTGTAAGGAAGCTCATTAGGAAACCTCATTAGGGTGTGAGAAGTTACAAAGCTGTCTGTTCCACCATCTAAACTTCTGCAAACTCTCCTTATGGTGCTCCACTGTCTGAATAGTTAACCATAACCATCTGAACATCTATTTAAGCTAATGTGCTGACTTGTAAGTATGAAAGCTATTATGAGAGGAAATTAGGACAGATACCATAAAAGTTCTGCAAGAAATCCTTTCATACCGTGGCCAAGTCCAGCGGTGTCTGCCCCTCCTGGTTCTTCATAGTGGGATCGGCGCCATGTGCGAGCAACAGCGCACAGAGCTGAGTTCGCCCTTTCTGGGCAGCTTCGTGTAGGGGAGTAAATGCCCACTTGTCGGTGGCATTGACACACGTGTTGTACTTGATCAGCAGTGCAGCTATGTCCACGTGCTGGATAGAGGAGAGGAAGTAGTGGAGGCATTGACGGATATAACAAAAAAAAGAAAAAAAAAGAAAAGAAGAAGAAACAGGAGAGAGATTAAAATGAAAGAAAACGAGAGCAGATGAGTGAGGAGGTGGCTGAAGGCAGCAGGAATAAAAAGCATTTAACAAGAGCAGATGTGTGAAGTGTTGCTGAATGAGAGCTATAAAATTATGATCAGAAAAAAAAAACATGTAAAAAAGGATTGCAGGACTGTGTGGAGCAGAAACCGTGTGAATTATTAAATCTGTCATGATTTTTGTTTTCCCTCTGGTCCTTCCTCTCCTGCTTTTCCTGCTCGTCTCCCTCATTCCCTTGTTGTCTGTCTCCGGCTCTTGTCTTGGTGTCAAACACAATGTAGCTTGTTTTGGAGTAGCAGAAAGGGATGCTTGAGTATGTATAATTGTGTGTGTGTGTGTGTGTGTGTTTCCAAAACGCAGCACTCATCAAGCTTTCATGCAAACATGTGTTTCATGACTCTTTTAGCAGAATGCTGACAAGATGCGAGGACTGCGCCACGCAGAGACAAGCAAAGATGAAGGGAAAATACCACAAATGTAAATCTTCAACAGCAGAATACTTCCCCCATGTAAATAATATGATAGTCATTATTATTAGCGTTTAAGGTCCTTACAGTCAAAAATCACAATATTTTGAAGCTATTTATTGATATTTGAAGAAGTTTACTGAATTGTGAAAAAGGAAAAGCATAAACTGAGATGAGGCCCGGGCGTGTCTTACCCCATATGAAGCAGCATTGTGTAAAGGTATCAGCCCTCCTTTGTCCTGCGCATTCACATCGGCTCCATGTTCCAGTAGATACTCAGCTACCTCCAAGTTATTGTAGCCGGCTAGAGAGCGCCAAAGGATTGCACACAGACAGAAAGATGAAGGAGGAAAAATAGAGGAAGATATAAAGATGTATTAAGGTAATGAGAGAGGACAAAATAATGATAAAGACAGAGTGAATGTCAGCCGGCATTCGCTGCAGAAAGACAGCACGTATAATCATCTTTTCCTTTTACAAGAAAGTACATCAACAGAGGGTGTGTGGGTGTGTGTCTAAGTAGTCACATTTATTCAGACCGTCAAAGTGTTTTCCAGCAGTTTCTTAACTTCTAAAGTGCCAGTCATGCAGCAAAACCTTTTCTACTTATCATACTTTATCATCATGCAGAACCCGGTCTGGTGAAGAAGTATGTTATATACAAAAAACCCCACAAAAAAAAAATTAATAATAATAATACTTCCTCCTGGGAATAATAAAAATCAGTTTGATCAGGAATGCATCTGGTGAACTGCAGGAAAAACAGGAAGTAGTTTTGGGGTTAAATTTCAATGGTGTGTATTTTTAGCAAAAGCAAGACAAAAGCAATCTCTAAATTATGTCCCATCTTGCAAAAGAATTAAAGACTAAATGTTCATTTTCAGTCTTGTGTTTGTTCCCTTTTGTGTTTTCATTATTCAGGACATCATCAGCGGTTTGCACTAAAAGGTGAGTTTTTAATGTAAATTTATGGATGATTAGATCAGCGTGAATCTCATTAGGCATTTGTGTGTGTGTTTATCCCCACGAGGGGCTTTAGCAGGATGGTGTATCAGCTGTTATCTCTGAAACTGATGTCACGATGATTATAGACCTTGAATATATACATAATACTTTGTCTACCTTTAAGGGGACAAACCCTATCTCTGCTATCAAGATTTAAAAACCGTGAGACCTGAGGTCATTCGAGGTCAACTAACTGAGATAGTTGCAGTATAAAAATGTGGCCTTTTGCTCTACAGATAAATTAGGAGGCAATTAAATAAAAAAAAGGCTTAAAAAAAAGGCAAATTAATTCCTACAAATATAATCAGGGAGATGTTAGCTGTTCCCTGTAAATGTGTGTGGGTGGCTTTGTTACCTGCAAGGTGCAGCGGAGTCGAGTTGCGTCCCTGCGTGTCCCGACAGTTAATGTTGTCAGGGCTGCATAACTTCTGCACCCTGGCCAGGCATCCTTTCTTAGCAGCGTCCAGAAGCGCAGCGTCTCCTCTGAGCAGGTCCTGGATGTCCGTGTCCCCGTCCTTCACCAGGTCCAGAGGCGTGTTGCCATCCCTGTTCTTCTTAGTGGGGTCTGCTCCGTGCTGGAGAGAGGAGGCCATAATGAAGGAGTTATACAAAGAAAAGATATATGGAGAAATACAGGCAGATATGTTAAAGAGATATTTATCTGGTGTGTGCACGCTAACATCATTAAACAAGACGGTGGCTGCAGTCGGGGGCAGGATGAATGTTGGAGGCTGTGTGGTTAATCAATGACAGGCTATTTTAATACAGTTCACACTCCCCCTTTAATTTGTTCTGGCAAGTGATTTCTAAGGAAATGAGCAGCATCTTTGGAACAGAGGTATTAATTTGTCACATTGGACCTGGGCAAACTCACAGCTAAGGATGAATATATTTATAAAGTGCGCCTGGTTGCCATGACACTGTCTGCAGACAACCCCCCCAAGTCAGGGGACAACTGATCTGCAGTTGTAAATGAAATGCACGGACTAACATTTTTATTAAGCGTATGCCCTGATCATCAAACAAAACAATGGGAAAAAAAATGACCATATAAATGTCTAAGGGGTAAGCAAATAAAATATAGCATAAAAAAGTGCAATATTGTGATCTATCACCAAGAAAAAGCTATTAAAGTCCCCCTCCCCCAAAAAAGACAGTAGAATAAATAATAGAGAGGGTTTAAGTATGATAACAACGCCACAATTAAAAGACTGAGTGCAGCTATAAAGCATTTGATACCTTTCTTTTAAAGGAAATTAAAAAAAAAAAAAACAGTCCTCCAAATCTCAAATATTTTGAACCCCGCTGGAAGTGCTTCCCTTAGACAAGAAAGAATGACAAGTGACGAGTGAGGAGAGAATGGATGAAGCTAATTCACCGGAGAGCAGAAGAGAGAGAAGAAAACGAAAGGAGGTAGAGAGAGGTGAGGACAGGACACCCAGTGAAGTGGAAAACACCACATACCCCGGGGACGAGGGGAAAGCAGACATTTTCATCGCTCAGCTGTCTCCTAGGTTGTGGCTCAACTTGTCATTTCATTGTAAGTTTTGAAATCCGCTCATTAAAATTGGATGTTGTGGGACCACTCCCCTGGGTACCCACTGCTGGTCTGAAACTGTCCTTTATATACATCTCTTTCATGGCTGTATCCCTCTATTCAAAGTAGTTTGAACCTTTCCCTCTCATGATTTTTCTCTCCTGCTTTTCAGTTTCCACTATCACTATCTCTTTGCTGCTGTCACTCACTCACACGCTCAGGAAAATTAGACTAGAAATAATTGGGGACATTTACATAGAAACAAAAGAAAAAAAGAAGATAGCAGACAATGCTGTACCTTTTGTGAACCATTACCTTTCTCATAGGAAATGCAAGTTACAATTTTTTATCTGCTTATAAATGAAAAGCTATACTACCAACTCAGTGATGGCTCCAACATTCTTAAAATTACTAATGATATAATCATTTCAAGCAGGTGTGATTTTAACATATTCATCCTCTTAGCTCAGTCTGATAGCATGCTTAGATTTGGACAAAGTGTAGCTGAGGCTGCATTTAACTGCACCTCTGCATTGGCTGAGCGCCTACAATTCTCTTTTCATAGCAAAGGAGCTACACAAATGGACACTGACACAGCACCATAAATCCCGGTTAAAACATTACAGCATCATGAAAGTTAATAAAAGACATCAAAGGGGAAATGTAATACAAACTCACTGGCCACTTTATTACAGGTACACCTGTTCAACTGCTCGGTAACTCAAATATCTAACAAGCAAACGACATGGCAGCAACTCAGTGCATTTAGGCACTTGCTGAAGTTAAAACTGAGCATCAGAACAAGGAAGATTTAAGTGATTTAAGTGACTTTGAACATAGCAGGGTTGTTGATGCCAGACACACTGATCTGAATATTTCAGAACTGATTTACTGGGATTTTGCCACATAATCATCTCCAGGGTTTACAGAGAAACGTCCAAAAAAAGAGAAAATATCCAGTGAGTTGCAGTTCTCTGGATGAAAATACCTTGTGGATACCAGAGGTCAGAGGAGAATAGCCAGACTGTTTTGAGCTGATACGAAGGTAACTAAAATGTAAAATGACCGGTCAGATGGGCTACAGTAGCAGAAGACCACACTAGGTGCCACTCCTGTCAGCTAAGAACAGGGAACTGAGTCTATAATTCACACAGATCCACCAAAAGTGGACAATAGAAGATTGGAAAATTGTTGCTTGGTGTTACAGCTGTGTGCTGTGCTGTGCTGCTGCTGCTGAGTCAGGATTTCTTCGGCAACACTCAGATGGTAGGGTCAGCAATTCGCATAAACAGCACGAAAGCACGGTTCCATCCTGTCTCATTTCAAAGGGTCAGGTTGGTGGTAGCGGTGTAATGGTGTGGGGAATTTTTTTTTTGGCACATTATGGCTGCTTCAAAAGCAAATCTCAAAGCATTCGACACTTGTTGAGATGCTGCACTTAAAACCTCAAATGTGAACCACTCGGTGATGCTGAATGAAGAGCCAGACACTCATTTAAGTCATTAGAGTTCATCTTCGTGGAATCACAAACGTCTGTACAAAACTGCATAGCAATCAAATCGTTTTTGAGGTGTTTCAGTGTATAACTAGAAGGGCACTCAGTAGAGCGCGTACCTCGCCCACCCTATTTTTTCTAAGTGCCGATACTACGCTGCGATAGATATCACCCAATGTTGTCATACTCCAACAGGTTCAGCTATATTTTGGTGTTAGTTGTATGTCACTGGCTTTATTTCTTACTCTACAGAAGTGAATTATTTTTTGAAATTCTGGATCATTAGATCTGGGATCCTCCTTGGATAATGAGCAAATTTGCTATATGACAGAACTTATGGTCATGTTGCACCATAATTCTTTTTATTAGATTCTGACTCATCCTCATAAGGTTAGATGCAAATATGTGAATATTGTGTCTCTCTCACAATGGTAGAGAATCTTTTTACAAAATCCTGGATCCAGATCGTGATCCGGAGCACCACCAAAATTTAAGCAACTGTTCCCACTCCCCAGCAACTTGAAATCTGTTCATAATTTTCTGAATTATCCGTAAGAAACTTTGAATAATGGTGCAAATTGTCTGTCATGTAAATCTATTTGTAAAATATTTAGAAAATGGAGGTGAAAAGTGTAAGATGTGCTTTCCATGTAGAACGACCTAGGTTATTTAGAAAAGTTATTTATTAGCAGTTACCCTGATAACACAGCAGACAAGAAAAGTATCCATATTCTGTTTAAATGTTATTGGCAATAAAATACAACACGTCTTTCTTTGTAGCCATTTCCACATTCTTGAATTTCAACAAAAGAAACATAACGATGTCACAGCTTGATTGACAGTTGGTCTTTTCCAAAATGATGCTGCATATTAGCATCAGACATTCAGCCAGATCATAACTCATTCAAGTTCATAAACTGCATGCCAAGTACTAATGAGCCAGATTATACTTTAATTGAGTTATAATTCATTATGCTCTCACACGTCTTCACCAACAAACACGGACGCTGATGTGCATTTAGTATGTCTTAAAAGATCCACTCCTCAGTAGCTATCTGGGTACAGAGAGTGGACGCGGCAGGGTTTTAATTCGAACAAAATCCTTCACAAAAGAGGGACAACAGAAAGTTAACAACAAACAGAAGACAAAGGAAAAATCTAGCGTGAACTCCACAACAGAGAACAGTCACATCCTGAGGCCACGGCAGATTAGCACCAAAGTGCGGGAACACCGTGTTACTTCTGTGTACAAGTGTGTTAAAGAGAGAAGCGAGCGTTGCTGTGTGTAAACAAGAATCACAATAACATGCTTAAAATCCTGCTGAAATTCTTGGCAAAGTGAGAAAAACATGTTGGACTTCCTACAATAAATCATCCGTTTGTGTCTCTAACCTCTGCCTCCAAAGCCAAAGACCAACCATCAGGTGTGTGTGTGTGTGTGTGTGTGTGTAGGGGGGGGGGCTGAGGGTGCTGCTATATATCCGAACTCCATCACCCATTTAAGACCGCTGGCTGGGATTCATCTGCACACGAGTCTCCACAAGCCTTCAGACTTACGAGTGAGGAAAACATCTCATCTGGTGCTACATATCTTATAATGAAGCTGATGATAAAAGTAACAGCCTTTAAAAAGCTTTAAAGAAAACCTTACTTTCATAAAGCAAAAAAACAAAACAAAAAACAAACACAAAACAACTGAGTTTACACCATACAAAGAAGAACAATCACTTCTAATAAACTCCCACAAAGAAAAAAGAAAACCTTATGGTGGCTGAACCGTATAAAGCTGCTGAAGCAGATGGTGTTCCTGAACATGTGCTGATCAACTGCAGTAGCGCTGGTTTTAAACATCTTTACCTGAAGTTAGTGCGACAGATGGAAAATTAAGGGAGAACAACATAAAGTTTCTTTATGTTTTAAGCCAGTTAAGCTGGAAATCTCAACTCAGTGTACCGATAATGATGGTGGAAGGCACAAACAGTGATCAACCGGTGTGAGATGCACTTCCTGCACTTATAACAGCAGCTGTACCTCAATTATTGAGGATTTTCCTCTTAGTTCATGTTATTTATTTATTTTATTTTTTTTTTACAATTTGCCCTCATTAGTAAGGAGCAGTCTGGGGTGAGAGAGAAAAAGGAATGATGTGCAGTTAATGTCGGGCTGGCTGGAAATCACCAAAAACACTCTGATTTGATATGCACCCTGACCTACTGGCTCAAGGTTGTGAAGCTGTGACCTGCCAAAGGTCTGTGACATATGTTCTCTTTCTCATAAATTGAAACAATATCAGTTCACCTACAAGGCATTCCAGTCAGTTGATAAGATTACTTCAGCATTATCACAGTACTCTTAGCAAAGCAACCTCTATAATTTAGTCCTAAAAATGCGAGAGTGTAGACTGATTTTTGGTGGCATTTCAAATCCTAAAGTAGTAAAAAAAATAAACAAACAAAAGAAGCTCACCTCTCTGAAAAATGCCTGAAGACATCAGCATTCCCCAGAGATAGATATGGCGGTTTTTTTTTTTTAATTGCTGGTTTTGTTGGACTAATAGACTGATATACGGACAGAAAAGAAGCCCATTCCTCTGGAACCAGATAATTTGGCCTTTGTTGTTGAATAAATTACTTCCAACTAGTCTTATCACAAGTGAGGTCAGTTCATTCATCATAATGTTAACTGATATAAGTCACCAGCCCTAGGAAAGAAATCCCTCACCATTTCTCAGGAGCCACGCTGCACCAGGCAGTGCATATTTTCTCTGCAACCCTCTGTACTCCTGCACAGCCAGACTGAGAAGCTAATTTCTCCCCAGAGCTGTCACCTTCCTTAACACTACACCCAACAGCCACTCCCCTCCAGCATTACTGGTATTTTTGCTGCACTGTTGCACCTCTAGTCCCAAAGTTTGCAGTGAATGCTGCTGTGTATGGTCAGATTCACAGCCTGACTGTGACAATCTTACACTTCTGTGTTTTTCAAGCTGCTACATGATCACACAACTCTGTCAGTACTTTCTACAAACCCTGTTGTGTAGCGTGTTTAACTTACGGTATTCTTTCATTGTATTCTTTTCCCATTTAAGGTTTTGTCATCATACTTTAGTATTCCTAAATACATCTGTTACTTAAAACAAACAACATGCAGCTAAGAATAAACTAAATAATATCTTAAAGTAATACATTTCTCCTGCTTTTCCATGTGTTTACACTTTGCGTGTGAATTCAACCGCGTTCATCTAATAATTTATGCAGCCCCATATGGCAACAGCGACGCGGTGATGTAACCTTGTCCGGAGGTGTTTGTGATAGGAAAAACAAAAATGCATTTCAGCTGTGAAACGACAACATTTCACAGGATTCATTTAACCTCAAAGAGATGTGACAATTCAGCGTTACACAACAGATATTTTCAGCTTTGTAATCGGATTGGTCAGAGTCGATCCCGACTGGGCTCAAAACTTGCACAGAGTGTGACAAGTCATACCTTTCAGTGAGCGTTTGCATCCAATTTTCCAATCCAGGAAAACCTTGGGTGCATGACGTTGATTTGTACATGCTGACGTACACCCATTAATCACTAGGCATTCACAGCACCAGATGCCATTAATTGCATTAGTAACAGATGTGTTATCAATTCATCCCCAGCTCTTGCTTCCACAGATATGACTGATTTCTGAGTTTCATTGAGTCCCTTCTCACTGTGTCTTGTAAACACTGTTCAGTGAACTTGTCTGGAGAAAAAGGATAAAGTGCTTGTTTACAGAACATTAAAGCTGCATCAAAATTTTAATATTTCAGTCCCACAGGCTTCAGTATGCAAAGGAGCAATGTGAGGTCACAGCAAATGGCACAATTAAGCCCTTCTCAGATATAGTATGTGTCAAAGAAGCGGCATTTGGTCATTAAGAAATTAATGGCTCATGGCTTCCTTCAGACATACCCATGGGAGACAGTGACAGGAGAGCGCTGCACTACTCATATGATTATTGCAGCTTGAGGGCAAGATATTTTGCACTTTTGTCAATGACTATTCACTGGATGAACACACTTGAACATTTAGTTCTCTCGACTATATTCACAGGTTTAAATTTGAGTTGCAATAGCTGCCCTCACCCCTCACACACAGACTCAGAAAGTTAGATTTCGACTCAAAACTGTGGATAACAAAAATGCCCCATAAACGTCTTGAACATTTTTGCAAATCAGAAAAATGACGTGCAATCTAATGAAGATCCTACCAACATTGGGGGGCAAGGAAGTGATTTCCTCCTCTAAATCAAACTGTTAATTTAGTGTTAAAAACACTGGTCTAGCTTATCTAAAATTCTGTCAGATGCAGCTTTAAATATCCATTACAGCATATCAGCATGGTGTTAGGAAAGAACCAAACCTTAAGCAGCAGTTTGCAGATCTCGTATTTGCCCTTTGCTGCAGCTTCATGGAGCGGTGTGAACTTCCACAAGTCAGCCACGTTGACCGACGCTCCGTGCCTGACCAGGCAGCTCGGCCACCTCATAGTGACCATATGAACAGGCATTATGAAGGGGAACGAGACCACTGCGGAGGGAGACAGTCACACATACAGAATTTGTTTAATCAAGAGTTATTTTACCCCACAACCTTATTCCAGGACTCTCTAATGGATGATGTAAATGAACCGGGCCCAAAATCTGCCTTAGTGCTTTATTTTGCCAGAAGTCACACCGCAGCTCAAGTGTCTCACCCCTTGTCCTTGGCGTGCACATCTGCCCCATGGTGCAGGAGGTACTCCACCACTGACACTCGGTTGTAGCCAGCAGCAAAATGAAGAGGAGTAGAGTGGCGTCCCTCCAGATCTCTGCAATTCACATTCTGAGCCGTACACAAGGACTGAAGACGCACAGAGAAATAGAAGATTAAAATAAAACCAAATAAAGTCAAATTAAGGTGCAGATCAATAGCAACCAAGATTTCTTTATATTATTCTATTATTTATCTAGTCATGAAAATATGTTGTTGTTTTTTAGATTAGATCTTTTCAAGAGGTTTCATATAAATTATAATTTTCAAAATCTCTAGTACAATAAGACCATTAGGTTGGGATTTGCTGTTTAGGTCGAATGTTTCCAGAATCAGACAAATGGCTCTATCCACAAAGACAGAGCTTTGCAATAGTCAAATCGTACACGTCTTTAAAAAAAATTAAATAACAGGAACACTTTCACTTTGAAAATACTAAAAATCTTTGTAATATCAGTATTGCTGCCTGTCTACACACTTTCGTCATGTAAAATATGCCAATGAATAGAAAAACGTGGCAAAAAGTCTTAGTGATTGAAGTTATTAAAAAAAAAATCACATCTGTTCAATACACGCGTCTCTCCTGTTCACAGCGGGTAACACGGTTACTTTTGTGCTTTTCTGGGATTTCAAACCCAATTACGTCTTAGTTCTGCAGTAAAGATGGGCACAGTGGGGGGGCCTATTTTACAGTTGCCTTCTACAGTACTGCTCTGACATTCTATTTTACAGGAGGTAACTTTAAATCCTGCTGGCACCAAATTCCACAATCTTAAGCCATTAACCTTCATTTCAGACATTGCTGTTCATCAAAGCTTTTTTTTTTCCTCATTAAACCTTTAAAGTGTCAGCTCCTTGAGCAGATTGTGAATTCTACAAAACATGAAAACCGTGATTAAATGTGCAAATGTACTTAGCAGAGAGGAACCAGTTTAGTGAATCGCCGATTGCTGGATTAATCCATTAGCTACTCAACAGAAAAAATAATTTTATTTTCTATATTTTATTCATATTGTACATTTCGGGTTATTTTGAATCTATGAAAACCACTGAGGGACTACGTATAAAATGGTTGCAATTCCTGAATGGAAATGCTTATGGGATTGTTCATTATAAATCAATTTCTGTTCATATAAGAGATGCCATACCAAATTTTGTTCAACTCGCCACCTGATACAGAATGGAGAATCAGAAATAAAGTCCTTAAATATCACAGACATACAGCTTAACTGGTAATGCTGAGGACTTTTTTCACGACCATCAGGACTGCATGAACACGGCGTCAAGTACTGCTAAATCTGATGTAAAACTTTAAATTTAAATGTTTTGTGGGTTTTAGTATTATATACAGAATATCTGAGTTACTATGAAGCCACAAGTTTCAGGCTAAAAGCTCATCCTGTGGGTAAGTTCAGATTGAAGAAGGGTACAATGTGTATTTCAATTGGGATCTTAAATTGTTGACCAAAGAACTCAATACATGTACTATGTCTCTTTTAAAATGACAGGTTAAAGGCTCATGTTTGTTTGGATTATCACCAGCCATATCAAGATTACGGTGTTCCACAGAAACGTCAAACCCAAGGTTTACAAGCTAGGTTTTCTTTGTCTTTAAAACTGAACAGGTTTCTATGTAGCTTGACTATGCAGCTTACAAAGAAGACAAATAAATATATGTGTGTGGCATGGTGCAAAATTAACTATTGTAAGGTGGGCACACTGTGGTCATGAAGGGATGGTACTAAGGAGCCCAAAGTGTGCCAAGAAAAACATCCCCCACAGCAATACATCACCACTGCCAGGTTGGGATGCATGGTTATTTGAGTTACTGTTACCTTCCTATCAGCTCAAACCCGTTCTCTGACTTCTGGAATCATTTCAGACTAGTCTCTGTAAACTCTAGACATCATGGTGGTGCAGGAAAATCCCAGGAGATAAACATTCTGAAATACTCAGACTAGCCTGCCCAGGCCTAAACAAGCATGCTTAATTCAATCTCACTTAAATAACCTTTAATCCCTATTCTGACGCTCAGTTTGAACTTCAGCAGGTCCTATTGACCGTGTCTACATGGGGCCTTTTAGAAGACCTGGTGAGAAGCCGCGCAACAGCAGGGATGATTTAATCACACACAGGAATAACAATTCAAAATAAAGAAGGCGTGATGCAATAAAACCGGGTATAATCATTTCCATTTCTCACTGAGAGACAATATATTTAAGACGGGCAATGTTCCGCAGATGATAAAAACAAGTTTGTACGCAACAGTCAACATATCAGGGGTACAGATGAGAACTTTAGCTTAAGTGGCCGGTGAATGTATATTACGGAGCACATAATAGCTACATAAACTGTTACAGTGGTTAGAGCTCTGAATGAAGTACAAAATGTTCCTGAATGACAGAATTTTGTCTCAGTCCAGTTTCATCATCTAACAGAATCTAACACTTCAGTGTGAACCTCTTCAACATTTGATCAGATGACAGGAATCAGCCCACGATTTCTTAAAAACGCCAATCAGCAGTTTGGCGAGACTATTAACCCTGATTTGTCTGTGTGTCAGGAAACAAGAGGCTGAGAGAAAGCCCGGCCTGAGCTCATCTCCTTTCCCACTACAATCTTCTGCCAGCCTGTCAAAGCATCACACTGACAGACCATCTTCACTGAGATAACCCCATTACTGTCTGTCTGCGAGGGTGAAGACACACCAGATTTCACTTTAAATCAAAATACTTCTGTCAATGCTTGGGTGAACGTTACCAGGTCCTGACATTTTAAACGTGAGTGGGCCGGGTACCAATCATGAAGAGCAGAGCATGTCTGCGGAAATCTTATGAGATGTAAAATGTGGCCTTTAACTAGAATAAAGGTTTGTCTTCTTTGTTTTTCCTTTACTTATAACCAAAATCAATAAGGGCAATAATGCAAATACACAAACAGAAAACATCCGACTGATGCTTAACAGAAATCACTAAGACTATAACTCAATGAGAACAACAAGCAGAGTCACAAAGGTCAGGACATTTTTAATTAAAACCTGTGTTTGTGGACATCAGAATCTCTTTGTGGGAGAATTTACATTTTTATCCAATCCATAGATCAACATTTTCTGTTTTGCACCTCTGCTTACAGTTTATTCATAATGGCCTCAATTTATTAGCAACTAAATATACAAACTTAGGGACAACAGATTTAGCTTGCTTTCAGTTTTCACCAGCCACCACGCTCGTGCTCACTGTGGCTGCAGAACCTACCTACCATCTGAGCTTTAGGCATTCATGGTCAAAAACAGGCTTGTCGAGTTTTCACATGGCATCCCTAAGGACTATAGATTCACTCATCAGTTCCGTACCATAATGGGGCAATTAAAAATATTTCTGCTCCCTCAGAGCAAACAACATCCCATGATCAGTAAACTCGATTAAACACACTAAAGCTGCTCAATCAATGTCCTTCCATATCAGCCATTTCCCATTTTTTCTTATTAAGGCAGTATTGGTTGTTAGAAACGGGTCACCAGGCATCCCCATTCAACCCTTTAATGTGAACCCCAATAAAAATTAAAAAAAAGACCTGTTTTCAACTGTTAGACCATTAGAAATATTTTAATCCTGGTCATATTCCTACATAAAAGCTAAGTTGCCAGGCACCTGTGTCATTTGCAGTCTTGGTGCACCAAAGTCGCTCTGAAGATGGCAACTGACTGCAACTGGCTGCAGACCTAGTCCCCATCTTCAAAGCAACAGTTTCAAAGACACCATGATCACAACTTCACTGCACACAGTCACAATAATTTTGGTCTGTGCTGCAGTCTCCAACTACTGTTTTCCCTAGTGTGACTGTGCTGTAGCATAATGCTGCACAGGGAACAATGTCAACTGTCATTTACAAAATGCAGTCAATCTACCTTGACAGTGTCCCAGGTCACCGGCTTTAGCAGCTTCGAGAAGTCTGTAGTCTACATTCCAGTTTCTTACCGGGACGTTCTCTACAAAGCAGCAAACACAGAAAAATCATGAAGACAAATAAAACCAAAAAACAAACAAACAAACAAAAAACCCAGCATGCTCATGCTTTGGAAGAACATTAATAAAACAACAACATAAAACTGGATTTACTCTCTGTGAAGACTGCAAGTTAGAGGAAAAAAGGTGACAATACATTCAATTCATCTTGGGTATACGGCTGTCAATTTGTGACCAAGTTTAATGGAAGACATCCTGTGCTTTAAGACATCTGTTTCAAAATGCTCTCAGATGACATTTCTAAGATTTATGTGAGTGGAACTTTGTTGACGTGCACCATGGCAAAAACTGACTGTAAAGAATGAATCATCTTTGTTCTTTTATAATTAACGCAGTGGAAACAAAAAAATGATGCGGTAGTCCTGTACGAGAGTGTGTCTACAGGTTGCTGCAGACAAACTGCCGGTAGTGACACACCTGCTACAATTAATGCAGCTACAGATGCCATATTCGATTTATCCACTGTAATTTACAAAACAGATTAGCAGTTATGCATAGGGCTAGAGGATGACACATTATATAAAGCTAGATTTCCAGAGTTGCCTCAGAAGCAACAAAACTAACAGTATTTAGTTTAAGACATCAGAATGCTGCAACTTGACATTGTTGTGCAATTACTGTCAGTTTATAGATAAGCTGTGATTAAGCCACATTTCCAGCGAAGCACCTGAATGTTTTACTCCACAATCTCTTTTGAAACAATCTGAAGGTTTACATTCTTTGAATTTCTTTGTTTTAAATTATAACTGACAATTGCTGCTTTATAGCAAAACAAACTCACTATTTTTATTTATTTATTTTTTACACAAGCTGCTGCAGATATGACTGTAAGATGATGAATGAGTCATTCCATCTCAAATCATTGCAGGCCTTTTTGCTCAACTGTCTTTAATCTCCCTAAAACTTTATTGTCCAAGCTTTTAACATATATAATGATTGCTGTGAAATTTTATCTTTATATGTCAAATACTTTCGATCCACTTTCAGGCCCCCCCCCCAATGAAATCTGAGGCGATGTCTGAACATGAATATCTCAAAAAGTATTAAAAATAAAAGCTGAAAATTAAAAATGTGCATATATTTAACAAAAATAATTTCTCACTTATAACCAGAGTACCATCCAGAAACTCAACTGTCTACTGATGTTTTCGGTTTTGTGGTACAACACAAAACCAAAACCAATATTTGCTCAATACAGCATCAAATTTGAAAGAAAATAATATTTTCTTCATTTTTGTCACTAAGAATTTCACGTTAAAAAGTATTCTAAATGTTTAATTTTGCATTATTGTGAAATACAACTTTATACCACTGGGAAACTGTCACTTTTGTAATGAGTGCTCAAATATGGGACTTTACAGGACCGCTTTAATTGTATATTTTGTTATAGCTTAACTAGCCAATACTCAGACCGTTCAAATGTCAGTGAAAATTTGAGGCTTTTGTCTTTAATATTTCATGTTCAAACATTGCCTCAGATTCCAGTGTGCAAAAATAAAAAAAGGCCTGAAAATTCATGGACAGGCCTTTTTGAATTTTTTTTAAAGGTATATGATATATGAAATTAAAATTTCACAGCAATCATTATAAGTGTCCAACCTTTGGATTTTTTTTTTAGGCAAAGTGACGGAGCAGAAAATATTATAACAATCTGATAATTGAGATGGAATGACCCTGATACAGAAGAACTAAAATGCTGACAGTGGGCTACTCGACCAATCAGAGACATTCAGCAGTGCAAGCCCCAATTTCAGGAACTTTCATGTTGAAGGCTAATTCTCCCCAAAACTAATTTAGGCCCCGATCCTTACGAAGTGTCCTAGTTTCTGTGGAAAATTCCCACTTTAAGAGACTCATACTATTCATTTGATAAACTGACTGATTTATTCATCTTCATCTGGAAATACTGAAGCTATATACTGCGATATGAAGTTTCTTTTAGATCTGAGCAGGCGAGTTGGCTCACTCTGCGTTAACATCTCCACATTCAGTCTGAAAATATCAATACTGACCTTCACAAAATAATTCCAGTTAATCGCACTATTTGCAGCTGGTGCGTAGCAACCAAAACACAGAACCTACATTTCTGCACACACAGTCACCCACCCACTCAGCAGCCCCCACAGAAGCACAAGGGGTGGCCTACCGTTGAGTATTTGCTGAACAGCTTCATTTCCCATTTGAGCAGCGGTGAAGCCCTGCAGCGACACCAGCGAGGCATCTGCCCCGTAACCTAGCAACAGCCTACAGGTCTGAAGGTGGCCTGCCAGCGCCGCACGGTGCAACGCTGTCTGACCCAGAGTGTCCAGGGCATTCACCTGCAAACACAAACACCTCCGATTGATGAGTCACAAAGAACTTCTTCAGATAGAGTCATTTTAAAAAAAGAAACAAAAATCAATCCACTGAATTTGTTACATTATCTCTCTGTTATTATTGGTGAAGTGCTGTGATTTTACTCATATTTCATGTCTTGTTCAGGTAATAATGTCCTACATTAGGTCAGCATGTTTCCATCAGAGACACTAACAAACAACTACATGTTAATCTCTTTCTGAAAAACGGTCCAGAAAAATAGTTTTAAATTATCAAAATATGTAAATAAATATGATTATGTTGACAAAATTATGTGAAAGGCTCAGGACAAATGATTAACAAAATATGCCACAAAAATCGTGTTTGTAGGTATCAGGGTGAAATAAAGGGTGCAATATTATTCTGTGCATTGCAATAGTCAGTTTTGTGGAAATGAGAACTTGTTCATGGATAAAAATGTTTTTGAGCAATCCAGCAAATCAAGGTACACTATCACACTGATGCAAATAAAGATGCCGCTGAGCAGCTTGATTGTAGCGTCTTCTCACAGTGATGCAACACATCCACAGGCACTACTGAAAATCCAGGTCTTTCTCCAAACTGAATTTGAAATGTATGAAAAAAAAATCCTTGTCTTCGATAAAGAGGGTCTCGTTAATGCACCCAAACAATAAAATATAACACTGATCGTTCAGTTTGCAGAAACATTTACCTTTAACTTTGGTCAGTTGCACAGTATGCAAACAGATATTTGTCATTTCATATTCTTAATTCATTAAGCTAGACAACTTTGTTGTGCTTGTTTTTATTACTTGGCAGTGAAGGGAAAGAGATGCAAATTAAATATATACGAGGAGGAAGGAGACTAAGATGTACCTTTGCCCCATGTTTCTGTAGCACCTCCATAATGTCGTTATGCGCCCGTTCTGCTGCCACATGAAGAGGAGTCATGAAACTAGAGAGAGGGTGGAGAACATTAGGAAATAAATGTAACTGCTCAGCTTCAGGTTGTTCAGACCCTTTGTAACAAGCATTTCCAGCTACACATTTTCATTCTTCTACTCTACTTGAGTAGCTTTGCATGCCTCACAGTTCAAATAATATTCATCTTCTACTAGGCTTTGGTGCAGCCACTCAGTCCATCCTCTGCCTGAAGCAGCCTGCTTTAGCTCCTCCTCCTTGAAGCTGACTTTCTTCTGCTTGGCTGCCCCTTCGGCAGGTGGGTGTGGTTTCTGTGCTCGCAGCTATTTCCCATAACTGCTTCACAGGTCAGCAGAGGTCAGCAGTCTGAAGCATAAGCGTTTGGCTCACTGGGATTACGTCTACACTCGTCTAATTTGGAACTGACCATACTGAGCTTCCACCATTGTAGCAGGTTATGTATATGATAGAAAATAAGAACAAAGCATAATAGGTCCACTTTTAGTGTTCATCGATCTAGTGCACATAGTTGCTGGGGGAACATCTTGCAACTAATTAGGTTAATTGAAAACAGGTCAGTAACATAAATGGTATTTTTAAAAAAACCTTCTTTAGCGTTTCTCAGAATTAAAGATTTGCGGAGGTTTATCAATCTGCAAAAGACTGTCTCTACAAACTGTGGAAAAATATCCGAATAATGTTCCTCAGCGTAAAACTGCCTAGACTTTGAATATCTCATCATCATAAAATGTACTGAGGCAAAGTAGGCAAAGTGGTAAACTGTTCTATGGTCAGACAAATCAAAATTCTTCTCCCTGCACTGCCCAGTAGTACATTTCCAGGGTAAAACAGAACTAAGTTAAAAAAAACAAAAACAAAAAAACAATTCCCCTTTGCAGATCATATCATGTTTCTGACATTTTATTTAGCAACGCATTTGTTCTGATTCCACTACAAGGAATGTGTATGCATGCAGTTATGTATGTGGAGCATACTTATCCAATCATCCGTTGCAGGGTGTGACTGTCGCCAGTAATTAATCCAAACATCTGTTTTCACTGTCAGTGTAATGTCACACTGCTGTAAGAAGAGCAGAGCTGGAGAGCCCAATACTCATGAATGATTGAATTTCCAAGAAATTTCTAAACAGAACTCACTGAATCATCACGCTCACTGACCAAATCAGTGACTGAGTTCTCCTCATTTGTGACTGAGTGTACCACTTCAGCTTAGCAGTGTTTTATACTTATTAAGCCCATTACACTTTTGTTTCTTGTATCTGTCACGCATATATACTGTTACAAGTGCCTGCTTGTACTTAGTCAATCATGGTCAGTCAGAGGTCAGTCTATTTTGGACAGAGGATGAACTGAGAGGCTCTATCAAGGACAAACATAAGATAAATGACGATTATTATGAACTGTGAATCTGCAAACCTACTTTAGTAGAGCCCAAGAAAACAGCGAAAATATGGAGCTAGAAATAAGCATATTAGGTCATACGTTTTGCTTTACATACAAGACTTATTTATGCTAGATTTGTACTGAGCTGAAGCCTGGACTGGAAGCAGGCTGAGCGTACTGAAGAGCAGACAGTTTCAATCAGCGCTGATTGTCAGGCCGTGTGAACAATGGTGTGTTCACCTACTGAAGTGTCTCTGAGCAGTGATGCAACCAATGTGCCTTGCTATGGCAATTCACATCAGCAAAGTGATTTGTATTGTTCACCTCTAAAATAAATCCACTGCTGCAGTCACCTTGACAAACCTATAATGCTCTCACTTTGTGTTTATGAGCGCTGCATGCAGCGGAAAACAAAACTCACTCTTTATTCTTCTCGTTGACATTGGCACCTTTCCTCAGCAGCAGCTCTGTCACCTGTTTCCTTTTGGGGTGAGGCGACGCTACTGCACAATGCTAACAAACGCACATGGCACACACACACACACAGAAACATAATCTCAACACCTCTGCACCATTGTAGGAACCTATGTTGTAAAATGCATGCAAATCTTACCAGGGCAGTTTCATGTGTGTGTGGGTGCTTGAAGTTGATGATCTCCAGTGCCAGGGTCTTCTTAGCCTTGGTCATGTCAGCTTCCCGAGCAGCCTGAAGCAGTGAGTGTCCCTTAAACTCATCTGAACACACACACATGAACAGGAAATGTCAACATTTTTATAAAGAAGTTTTCATTGTGAGCCTGACAGGTTTCCTACAAAACCAAAGGCTGAAAATGCAGCATCTAGATCGCCACCCAAAAACAGAATTATGAGGTTCTCAGCCACTGTTATAATATATTATTCCACTTACAATGACCCTGTAGCATAACAATACTTCAGAAAGATAATTTCACTTTTTTTTCCTCAACCAGAGAGCTAATGACATATGATGCAACAGTCTGCGTGGTGGAGTTGGAGCGGAAAGAAGTGATTATCCCCCAGGGGCTGGAAATTACAAACAACAAACTATTTTGCTTCAGAAGCATTTCAGGCTGAATGAAAGGAGTCCTATCTACGAACTGAGCCAACAGCATTCATGCATTTCTAATCAGACATTTAGACAAATGGTTTGGCGCAATCTTCAAGGCAACGTGGTCAAGGAAGAAAAAAAATAATAAAGACTTCAAAATACAGATGATGAAAGGGAAACTGAAGCAACTTCTAAACAATATTTCTGCAAAACTTTAACTTCTTATGATTGTTAGTTACAAATACACAGAGAACCTCACAACGATATGGTCTGTCACCCCTTAAGATGAAGAAATGCTTACTTGGTAGCCACCATTCAAGATTAGATCTCGAGTTGTGTATGCTCACTAACTTTCTTGCTTAGAATTGAGGACTGGCGCCCTTTCCACATGAAGCTTCCTTTGGCTGTTCCCTTATTCACAAGGGGTCACCACAGCAGATGGATCCAGATATTCCACTTGGCACAGATTTTTATGCTGGATGCTCTTCCTGACACAACCTCCCCCCCCAGGAATTTGTGTCTCCCAGTCTCCCAGCAATGTTAGGCAAAGCTATTAACCAGTACACTATGGAGCTAATATTAAGCTATAACCAAGAGATGGGAACATCAGCCAAAAAAGAAAAAAAAATCCACCTACAGACATATCCAAAGCTCAAAGTCCAAAATAAATGATTGCGGTTTTATGGGTCCCCTAAAATACTTTATATTTTCTTCTTTCCTGTCTAATGGAAACTAGAATATATATTTAAACTAAGAATTTATTTCAAGCATCTACAATCAAGGCAATAGGAGGTTTAATTAAATAATAGATTAAATAATTGGCTTAATCTGTATATAAAAAATGGACAGAGCCACTGTTTGAAACCATTTTTAGCAGTGCTGCCATAATGTTTTTTTTGGAGTCTGAGGCAAGGTTCACACAGATATCTGTAAATAGTGCTAAATAAAGACCAAATACAAAAATTTCACCACAACTAGCCTTACTGAAAGTCATATTATTTGTCAGCTTAAATTTAAATAAAGCTCCCAAAGGTGGAGACCAGCGTTGCTGGGAAGTCCAGTTCAGTGACTTAAGTTAGCATAGGTGTAGCTCAGCAGACAGTAAACTGAATGCTTATATGCCATAAACTGCAGTTCCTCGGGTGGCCACTTGAGGTTAGCACCAAGAAGAAGTCAATGCCCATAAAACTGCCCAACATAAAGTGCATTAATGTGTACAAAACACAGAGTTTTGGTCTCTATGGCAAGTTTCCCCCTTCACAACATCAGCTGACAACACCAGATCCAGCCCAGAAGTCTTAGCTTTTGTATCTTTGCATTCCTGTAATGAGTGCAGCAAACGCCTGACTGAGGTGTATTTTCAACAACACAACATCATCAACAAATTGACACTCATCCTGCAGTTGTGCACTAATTTCCGATGGCTTATGATTCACATAGCATTTGATTTTTGTTTTGATCTGCTTCATTACAGATGAAGCAACAAGGGCAGTAAAAGAAAGAGAGTGCTGACCCACTAATTAACTCGAGCTGCAGAGGGTTTTCTGGCAAAAACAAAGGCTTATCCAACCTGTTTTTACTCTGTGGTAGCTGCAGCTTAAAAGTACGATGAAGATGAACTTAAGTATGGTGTAGTCTCTACTTAATTAATATATCACAGATTTCTATTCAAATAATATTTGCACCAGAATGCAAAATGAATATTACAAAGAAAATTTTAATTTCATAGAACACTTAAGTGTTCTACAGCTCATTTGGCACAATACAAAATGCAAAATGCAAAAAAAAAAAAAAAATCAATTTGAAATCAAAACATCAGTAAGTTCAATTGTTTTTTTTGTTTTTTTTTTAATTAATAAACTATGGGAAGAATCAATTTTAAAGGCAAGACCTTTAGACCTTTAAACTGGACTAAAACAGGCACAAATACAGTCTGAAAACATGAATAAATACAACAAAATGTTTTATATAGCCAATGAAAACTGCAACAGTTTAAACAGTGGCTGACTCTTATGTATTTTTAATCTGTGGTCCACATGAAGTCCACATTCTACATCAAACTGCTGGCTATCAAGATAATCATATCAGTCTCTCTTTTGTGCTAATAATCCCTTTGTTGTCTGCTCCAAGGCAGCCAATCCCTTGTCAAAAAAATATTGAGACTCCCATATTCAAAATAATTTCAAATCAACTGTTCCAAACATAGCCCGTGTAAATATACCCCTCCTAAAACAAACCGTTCATTAAATCAGCACGATGACTCATTTAGCCGTGCTGTACTCTGCAGCTGCACTTTATGTAAATTAAGAGCTGCACTCACATGTAAGTCTCTCCTTCAGCTCGGGAGTGGGTGCCATGTCCACAGAGCTTTTGCTGTGGCAGTTAAGCAGGGTCGGGTCAGCCCCGTGGCTCAGCAGCAGAGAACAGACCTCCACTCGGTTTTTAGATGCCGCTTCGTGTAGAGGGGTGAACTGCCACAGATCCATGGCATTCACACAGGCTCCATGCTGGTCGCAAGGGGAAAAATTTTTAAAAAAAAGGGAAAAAAAGAGGAGGAAGAAACAGCACAAAATGGATCACTGACAACAAGTTTATCTTTATTGATTCTGGATTGTTCAAACAGGAATAAAGCCATCAGTCTGGTGCATGTTTACTATGACTGTGTCATGTTTTTAATGAACTAACAAAGCAGTGCAACTGGATTTCCTTAGGAGTTCTTTTCTATCAATTCATGGCCACTGACTCTGTGAACTGCAGGTATGTGTGTTTATACCTTTAGCAGCAGCTCAGTGACTTCATAGTGTCCATAGGAGCAGGCATTATGTAGAGGCACCAGACCTCTGAAAAAACAAAACAGGATTCTTATTACCCAAAAATATCCATTCCAAAAAATCTGAATACCCACAATGTTCACCACTAGTTCAATAAATAATCTGCTGGCACCTCTGAGCTATACTAAGGCACAAAAATGTGTGCTGAGCTAAACACTGACACAAACACTATTATACTAACATGCTGATGTTCAGTAAAAGTACCATTTACCACATCTGATATCTAAGTTGGTCTTCAGTAGTACACATTAAATGCCTAATATGTCAACATAATATGGGCACTAGATAAAAGATTGAGGGTTTCTTGTGTCTTTATCACACGGAGGACACAGTGGGAGATGTGATCTCGCTACTGGATAATATACTGCTCAAAAATTAAAGGAACACTTCTTAATCAGAGTATAGCATCAAGTCAATTAAACTTCTGGAATATTGATCTGGACAGTTAAGTAGCAGAGGGGGTTGTTAATTGGTTTCGGTGGTTTTGGTGATAATGAAAATAACAGGTACATTAGAGGGCAACAATGAGATAATCCCCAGGTGGAAGCCAATGACATTTATTCTCTCGTCATCTTTTCTGACTGTTTTTTCACTGGTTTTGCATTTGGCTATGGTCAGTGTCACTACTGGTAGCATGAGGTAAAACCTGAACCCTGCAGAGGTTGCACAAGTAGTCCAACTCCACCAGCAGCATATGTGACAGAAGTGAAAGGTCTGAAAAAGCCATGGAGAATGTTATGCTGCCTGTAACTTCATCCAGCATAACTGGTTTGGTAATGATCTGGGGAGGCATATCCATGGAGGGACGCACACACCTCTACAGGCTAGACAATGGCACCCTGAATGGACCCACTGTCAGACCCTACGCTGGTGCAGTGGGTCCTGGGTTCCTCCTGGTGCAGAACACTGCCCGGCCTCATGTGGTGACGTACGCAGGCAATTCCTGGAGGATGAAGGAATTGATACCACTGATTGACCCCCACACTCGCCTGCTCTTAATCCAATAAAACACCTCTGGGACATTATGTTTGGGTCCATCTGATGCCATCAGGTTGCAACTCAGACTGTCCAGGAGCTCAGTGATGCCCTGGTCTAGATCTGGGAGGAGATCCCCTAGGACACCATGTATTCTCTCATTAGGAGCTAGGCCCGATGTTGTCAGGCATGCATACAAGCACGTGGGGGGCCATACAAACTACTGAGTACCATTTTGAGTTGCTGCAATTAAATTTTGCCCAAATGGACTAGCCTGCCATATCATTTTTTTACTTTGATTTTCAGGGTGTCTCTGAATTCAGCCCTCTGTAGCTTAATCATTTTCATTTCCATCCTTTCATTCCTCACACATTACCCAGTCCATATCAGTATAGATATCCAACATGATTTTTTTTGGCAGTAAACATGATGCCCACACACTGTGAATTCAGCAGACACATACCCGTGCTATTCTCACTATCAAACATCACACAGACTTTGAACTGGAGAGCAAGATCATTTAATGTCTGATCTAGCTCTATTGCACATTTGCATTCTCATGCTCACCTCGGTCAAGTGAGGTCTAGGAAAGTTAAGGGTTGCAGTCCATGAGTGAAAAAAACTTTAAGATTCATTGTCTGAGTATTATGAATTACTCTGCAGCATGCAGTGCATCATCCTCTAATGCTCAAACAACAGAGGGTATATATTTCCCCACCTAAATCTTTTGAGTTATGAATTCAGTTTGATTCAGTGAGAGAGAGTGAGCACACCTGTCCTATTGGCTCTAGCAAGGTCTCACAATTATGTCTCATTGAGAGTACTGCTATACTAACCCAATTATGTAACCATTTAAAGTCTAGATTCTGGTGCCTACAAGCGGATCTCTCGTGTACCTTTCCCCCCATTTAAACTCTCCTCGTCATTTTCTGTACATACCCTTTGTCCTTGGCGTGAACATCTGCTCCGTGCTGTAGTAACAACTGAACTATCCTCACCCTGTTGTATCCTGCCGCCAGGTGCAATGGAGTGGACTAAAAAGACATAGAAACAGAGAGAGAAAGGAGGACAAATAAAAGCAAGAAGGGAGAACAAGGAGTCAAAGAGTGGGAGGAAAAAGAGAGAGACAGAAAAATAAATGTTAGCCCACATGTTCACTCCACAGTGTGACAGCCTATCATCATGACTTCATTATCATCATTCCTGTTTATGTATGTGTGGGTATGTTTTCACTGAGCCTCTTACAGTCTTAAGGTAAGCCTTCACAAGAAGAAATGGGCTGTAGAAGAATCTGCCTATAATTTCCTCCATAACAGTGATGAAACGCTGCAGTTCTCAATGCATTAAGACCTGACTGAGATGAGATGGCCTTAGCTCTTCATGCAAAACTACAGCCTTTCAGCAAAGGCCATTCTTCCTGAAAGCTCGAATGAAACGCAGACTAGTGGAGAAATGTTGCCGCAGCGAGAATGTTCCCATTATTCAGTCAAATTGAACTTGTTACATGGAAAAAAGTAATAGAAAACCTGCCTCTAAGTCATGATATAAAAGCCATTTTGCAAAACTGGATGTGCTACAGAGCAAAGTGTGAATAGAACTTGGATTAAAGCTACTAGATGCAGTAGGCAGATACTTTAAAAATATTACAGCACACACTGAGATCACAAGAAATGTGTTGCATTTTGGGCAGCTCCATGAGGTTTAATGTCCAAGTTTAACAAAATCCCTTTCATACATGGTACCTGGCTTGCAAATGCTTTCTGGCCATTTCCTTTATAGGCAGGAGTAAATCTGAATTCTGCAAAGCTGAATACTGATGTTTTCTTCAAAAGCAACATACACTTTGCTGTGAGAAAAAGTATGTTATCCATGGGTGACAAGGTCAGTGAACTCAAAACTACATATTTTCCCTTTACCTCCAGCAGAATCTACCAGTGAATCCAATGCTGTCCCAAATCTACTGTGCCCACTAGTACCCGAAGTTTTGCTTAAATCCATCCAAATATACAAAGACGGAAGACACCTTGCTAGTATTGGGTTGGACTTCCTTTTGCCTTCAGAACTGCCTTAATTCTTCATGACACAGATTCAACAAGGTTCTGGAAACAGTCTTCAGAGATTTTGGTCCATATTGACATAACAGCAACACACAGTTGCTGCAGATTTGTCAGCTGCACATCCATGATGTGAATCTCCCATTCCACCACATCTCAAAGGTGCTCTACTGGATTGAGATCTGGTAAACTGTGGAGTACAGTGAACTCATCATCACGTTAAAGAACTCTATGTGAGATGATTTGAGCTTTGTGGCA
>JAMQGT020015114.1:0-24446 GCA_024447675.2 Pterophyllum scalare
CCCAGAACCGTGACACAACTTAAAGGAAAGAATAAAAACATTTTCAGCAGTGTCCACATTAGAGAACGTCAGGTTTCATGAAAATAAGAAATTTCAATTTTGTTGTGAAAAATATGCATTTCATTTATGGTGCTGATTAAAATTGCAAGTAATACAATTGCAAGTATGTATTTGAACTCTGTCTTATATTTTTAGGTTGTGGTTAGGTATGTTTTTGATACAGCAAGGAGAAAAGAAATACAAAACCTGAATTCGAAATAGTGGTTTAGTAAACACGCTCACGATCTTTAAAGAACAACACTGTCAATTTTTTCTCTCTAGATGCTATTTTTAAAGTTGAGGATTTTATTTTGAAATTTCTGGGGCTAATTTATCTGAAGTCTTTCAGAACACAGGATTCTTGATGAAGAGGATCATTGGCCATCATCAAGTTGTGATTTTAATGACTTTGATTTGGACAGATTGACCAGCTGTATTAAACATATACCAAACACATCGCAGTCACAGCAGTGAATTAACTTATTTGTTTTGTTTGTCTTGCTGTTTCTTATTCTTGGTTCTTATTCAGTCATTTCCTTTTGTATGGTGAATAAAGTCACTAAGGCTCATATGCATCCCATTAAGGTCTACTGAGACCTGTAAGTAAGTGTTCTAGAACTTGGACTTCTGGGGCATTTGTGCCACCTAAAGATTGTACCACCAGGAGGCTGAGGGGAGTACTGGCTGGATTCTATTGATATTGGTGCCCCTTACTGGCTAACTGCCATACTGTCAAGATCCAAAAAGATATGTGGTGGGAAGAAATCAAACAACATCAAAATTTTGAGATGGAAAATTCTGTCTTATTTCCAAAGATCAAATGCTTGCACTTTTTATTTTAAATCTTTCAGCTTTTGGTGACAAATATGAGAAACAAAGGAAAGACAACAAATACTCTGCTGCAAGTAGACTGCGTTTTAGAGATTGTGTCTCTATTAGTGGTTGATATATAGTCCGCCCTTCAGTTCTGACCTGAAAGGCAAAGAGAGAGAGGACATTTCACAGGATCACGTCTCTTTCAGAGCGGGGGCATATAAATATAAATTGCATCCATCTAGTAGGTGGTTAAAGTACACTGGATTTGGAATTTGCAGCAGCTTCACTTTATAACATAGAGCTAAGCAAAGAGACAAGGCAACAGACAATAGAAGTGAGCTAAGAAGAGTTTATCAGCAGCCAAACGCATCTCAGATGAGTCAGTTACACCTGCTGCCAGTGTTCTTCGCCATCTATTGTTGCTTTTAATATTTCTGAGTGCTAGTTACATGTCAGTTAGAAAGAACAGTCCTTGTCTCTTTTTTTAATCTTATTATCATAGTTTCAGTCAATATTTTCTCCCCACACAGTTCCGTTCTGCTTCTGTGCTCAGACACCCGTAAACCACAGTCAATTATTCTGGTGCAGATCTCCTCTGAGACATGTGCAGAATGGGGAAACGTGAATTGATATCTGCTCACAATTGGTATTTTCTCATTTGCGAAGTCTTTCAGCAGCAGAGAGAGACTAAGGTCGGGTTGAAGCAAAACAAGATGAGATGCCAGGGCACCACAGGTTAACCAGCTCCCTGCCGAAAGGCTGCTGCCTCCTCTCTGTCCATCAAAGTCTACACTCTCTGCAAACTGAGCTCATCCTGAGGAGCAAATAGCCAAAACAATCTGGGATTCCTAAGAGCAAAGTAAACAGTGACAATGTAATACTCTCTGCTGCAAGAAAACTTTATTAGAAGGGATAGAAACAGAAAAAAGAAATGGATGTAGACTGGAAAAGGTGGTAGTTTGAACAAAATGTGTCAGGTTTGAAGATGCATAAGCTAACAGTTTAGCACAAGCTGGTGTGAAATTTAGAAACTGAATGATGACAAGCACTAATATGTCCATATGTTTTTTAATTACCTTGTATAGGTGAGCTACACATATTGCTGCCAGCCAAAACTGATGAAAATCGCTGTTCATTTCCATGTTGCTGACAATCTAAAATTGATATCTTGATATGGTTATTGAAGCTAAAGATAAACTGTATAATTAGGTAACTGGTAAAATGGAGCAAGCCCAAAAGCAAAACCTTTAGATTTATTTTTTGTATTTAAAGAGTAACACTGAAAATGATTTAGCTAACAAAGCAGAAACTGTCCCCTGTTATTAATGGCAGTGGTTAGTGATTCTGCAAATTAACTTAAAATATTGCAGGTAATAAGGTGCAGTGAGTAAGTACAGTGGGGAAAATAAGTATTTGATACGTTGCAGATTTTGCAAGTTTTCCCACCTACAAAGAATGCAGAGGTCTGTAATTTTTATCATAGGTACACTTCAACTGTGAGAGAAAGAATCTTAAAAAAAAAAGATCCAGAAAATCACATTGCACTTTGTGTGCAGTTACAGAGGTCAGATGTTTCCTGTAGTTCTTGACGAAGACTGCACACACTGCAGAAGGATTTTGGACCACTCCTCCATACAGATCTTTTCTGGATCTTTCAGTTTTCAGGGCTGTTGCTGGGCAACTTTGCGTTTCAGCTCCATCCAAAGATTTCCTATTGGGTTCAGGTCTGGACTGGCTAAGCTACTCCAGGACCTTGAAATGCTTCTTACAGAGACAGTCTTTAGTTGCCCTGGCTGTGTTTCAGGTCATTGTCATGCTGGGAGACCCAGCCACCACTCATCTTCAATGCTCTTACTGAGGGAAGGAGGTTGTTGGCCAAAATCTTGCGATACATGACTCCATCCATCCTCCCTTCAATACAGTGCAGTCGTCCTGTCCCCTTTGCAGAAATGCACCTCCAAAGTATGATGTTTCCACCCCCATGTTTCATGATTGGGACGGTGTTCTTGGGGTTGTATTCATCCTCTTTCTTCCTCCAAACTCGGCGAGCAGAGTTGATACCAAAAAGCTCTATTTTTTTATCATCTGACCACACGACCTTCTCCCAGGCTTCCGCTGGATCATCCAGATGGTCACTGGCGCACTTCAAACGGGCCTGGATATTTGCTGGCATGATCAGTGGGAGCTTGCGTGCCCTGCAAGATTTTAATCCATGACAGCATAGTGTGTTACTAACGGTCACCTTTGAGACTGTGGTCCCAGCTCTCTGCAGGTCATTGACCAGGTCCCCCCTGTGTAGTTCTGGGCTGATTCCTGACCTTTCTCAGAATCATCCTTATCCCATGAGGTGAGATCTTGCATGGAGCCCCAGACTGAGGAAGACTGACAGTCAACTTGTGTTTCTTCCATTTTCTATTAATTGTGCCAACAGTTGTTGCCTTCTCACCAAGCTGCTTGCCTATTGTCCTGTAGCCCATCCTAGCCACGTGCAGGTCTACAATTTTGCCCCTGGTGTCCTTACACAGCTCTTTGGTCTTGGGCATGGTGGAGAGGTTGGAGTGTGATTGATTGAGAGTGTGGACAGGTGTCTTTTATAATGGTAACAAGTTCAAACAGGCGCAATGAATACAGGCAATTAGTGCAGAATATGAGGGCTTCTTAAAGAACAACTTGTGAGAGCCAGAATTCTTGCTGGTTGGTAGGTGATCAAATACTTATTTCATGCAATAAAATGCCAATTACTCTCACAGTTGAAGTGTGCCAACGATAAAAATTACCGACCTCTCCATTCTTTGTAGGTGGAAAAACTTGCAAAATCTGCAGCATAGCAAATTCTTATTTTCCCAACTGCAGGTTCAAAAACATCACATGGTACTGGTGAGCATGACTGTCCATAATATTGATCCAATGTTGAATACCTAGAGGTAAAATAAAACTTACATAAAAGTTCTGGAAAAGGTGACGTACCTCAGTTTCAGCAGTTTATTCTCAAGCATGTTAACGTTTTATCAGAAAAAAAGAAAATTGAAGTTTTTTTCCAGAATAAATTGTGCTAGTGTTGCCTGTAATATTACCTTGTCTATCAGTGCCCTTAAATTAGAGACATTCTAGAAATTTTTTTTTACAATACTGCAAAAGCACAAAGTCTCACTCTCAAAAGCGTACCACATTAATGCTGACCTCATCATTGTATTTGTTACACAATATCCTTAGCCCGTTCATGCTGACTTCAAGAAAACTTTGTTTCAAATTTAAACTGATATCATAGTAATAGAAATTTTTAAATAATAATAATAATCTATCACAATCAATCTCATTACACCATGTAAATAACTGAGAATAAATACATTTTGGACTACCGTGCTGACAGGAACAGCTAATTCTAAAATTGCTTGAAGTCATCACTATGCTATCAACGTTCTCTGTTAAGCTGGGCTTTCTGCTTCAGGCTCTGCGTGTGCTCACATACAGTAAAAGGGGGCGTTTCAAACTTCATATGATTATTCTTATGCATAACAGTAAAATGCAGCACTGTTCTAAATATAAGCCGGAAAATTAAGGAGGAAAAATTGAGGTTTAACGTGCAAAGTTGTAAAATAAACATTTTAATTCAAGTCCATCTTAATTCTGACTGTGCTCTCAGCGCTCCTGTTTATTTCTAACTTCACAGCTGCACATAAAAGCTCTGAAATTTTAAAACTGATACATTTAAACATTAAAGCTTACTGTCCCATAACCAAGGAAATGTGGCAATCACTTTAGTATGTCACCACATCAGAGACAAATTAATTATATTGTCTGAACAGGTATTCTTGGTGTGTTCTTTGTTCTAGTAGCTGCAGTTTCAGCAGTGTAAAAGAGACCTAGCAGCAGATTTAGGATCAAGCGTAAAAACATAGCATCACCAGATGAATACATGTAAATTTCAGAGCCAATGTGACGCACAGTTTGACCAAGTGTGTACTCTACTGGAGCTGGTCAGAGGTTTTCTGTCATAGTGGACAACAAGGATAATTTGAGATACAGGTGAGCATGAGAGATCGATTCTGTAGGTCAGTGAACTGAAGACTTCCCTTACAGCTGATGGGGCGGAGGAGGCCAAGAAGAGAAAATGAGGGTGTAAGCCGGTGAGTAAGAAGTAGCAACTTTTCTCCCGGCAGAAAGTAAGTGGCTTGAGTGAAGCAAGGGAATAGACTGGCAAGAGGAGCTTGCGAATCTTCCAGGACATGGAGAAGAGAGGAATTTTTCTTCAATTGTCATTCACTGGGAAAAAGACAGGTGAGCAGGATAACTAACTAAACACTAATCTCACGTCATAATACACCCCTCAGAGGAGCCGACGGTCTGCAGCCATTGAGGACACAGCTCCACAGTGGAAGCACTCTTAGGTCAGTTCAGTGGTTGCACAATGATAAACATAAGGATGGCATAACAGTGCAGCTTTGGTCAACTTTATTAACACCTCAGCAACTACCTTAGTTAATTATGGACATTCTAAGTGATGCAAACATACCTGAGATGTGGACACTCGGGCATACTAACTAATAAAATGACATGCTTTGGCTTCTACATTTGGAACCTTTGCCCTTAGTGAGGCTTTTCTTCTGTTTTTAGGATCCTTGTTGTGACTAAGAAGAAAGCAGTGAGACTGAAAGGCAGAAAGGACAGTTATGCTATACACATTCCTCCAGCAAGCTCGCTGCTGTTGGGTGGTCACGGTTTCAGTGTTGGGTGTAATACATTCCAAAGTCATGCACTACTGTAATCACATTACTTTTTTCAGTAATGTAGAAACACAACATGTTATTCTACTAAACTAAGTAATAGCATTACCATTACACTTAAGTCTTTACTTGTGTTACGAAGGTTCTTCAGTTATTTGCAGGATGGGCAGATAGAAAGAAAAAAACATCAAACGTGTCTTTTTTTCTTAATGCATACTTACGCTACAGAGGAATCAGGAGGAGGAACAACTTTTGAGGAGTGGCAATATTGACGTTATTTTTCTTTTTATTGCGCAAAAGGACAAAAGCTGGTAAAATGCACATTGGTTCCAGGAAAGAAACAACCATATTATACTCCTAACACAACTTCAGCTCTTTGCAAGTATCTGCACATGCAGCATGCAAAGACAAAGCCAGTAGAGACCCCAGAGTGATGCTACTGCTGAGTGTCTGCCAACCCCAGCCAGACAGCCAGACCCTGAATTTCAACAGGGGTTTGTAGCATTGTAGCTTCCATTTCTACTTGTAAAATGTAGAAACATTTTTAGCCAAGAGGATGAAGTACTAAGTTATCAGTTAACTGCAGCCTGATGCAGGAGTGATCAGCCTCATTTTCAGTGGTCAGGTTTGTTATGGCTTGTAGTTTTATCCTGGCTGTACGGTCGTGAAATTTCAGTCTTGGGTAAGAATGTTTATCACGGCACTATGCATCCTTTAGCCTCAGAAAGACAGGCTCCTCAACAGTTTGAAAGGGTATCATTTCCTTTGCAATGAATTAAGAACTGGCTGCTGTGAGATCTAGAGCTTGTTTTAATGTGAGAGCTAGCTCGTAAATTTTTGCATGTCTGTATCACTGCAGATGAGGAGGGTTTGACTGCAAGCCCCCCAAAACAGCAACACACAAATTTTTTTTTTTTTTATCATTACAGATTATGTTTCCTTATTTTGTTATTATCTTCTTACTATCACATCTTCTTTTTAAAATTTGAGTGAATGAAATTACTCAAAGTTCAATTTACATCAGTAGAGTATCTGGAAAGAAGGCTAGCAAATGTGCCTGCAGTGAGCACAGAAATACAAAAGAGTCCTGTTTTGGGGTCTGCAGAGGAACCCCTTTACAGCCAGTATAATAACTGCTGGATAATGCATCATTGTAAGTGAATAGACTGTGCAGACACCTGGATCACACAACACTGAAAGCCCGAGTTTACTGTATATTAGGTATCATTCTCCTCATTCCAAAACTCAGCACTATAAAGATGTGAGTGGTGATTGTGACAGTGACTCATAAGGCTTTGCAGCATTTTTTTCCCCTTCTGCAGACAGGACTATTTTCACTCAAGTTTCCCACAACTATCCTATGTTGACTTAGTTCTCTCAAAAAGCTGAAAAAGCTCCCAAAGTTTGCCAGAGCCTTTCACCATATTTTTTCATCCAAGCACACCCACATGCTGTGCCTTTGAGACTAACTTTGGCCGTGGAAAGCACAGGCAGTAAACACTCAGTTCAGGGCAGTCTCTTATAGACAGTCTGAGGGAGCAAGGTGAGGAGTGATAGGTGGTTAGGTGGGTGATTTTCCAGAGAGGATGGTTTCTACCTGCCTGGCTGAGGTAAAGTACGGGTACTGTAAGTACTATGAATGATACACAAAGCGAGGAACAGGATTTGGTCAGATGTTTCTACCACTTGAAGTGCTGTAACAATCTGTCAGAGAGTGTGTGGATGAGCCAGTCCTTAAATACTGCAGCTTAGAGAGTAGCAAAAAGTCTTGGGTTCATTAATTATTATTAATTGTATTATTATTATTAATTGTAATGTAATTACATTGTACAAATGTAATTACAAATGCAATTACACGGAGAAAGTAACTTGTTACATTGCTTTTGTGTTACCCCGGAACATGCCCTGAAATACACGGCCATATAATTATCATTTAACTATATAAACCTGAACACTGACACAAATCCCTATCCTAATGCAGAAATGGAGGGTACAATGCTGCAAGCTTGACTGCTCATCACTGCCTTTGTTACATATTGATATTCAGACTCAGCTGGGGTCAGCATACGCTCAGCTATAACATCACAGGGTTCTTCACAAACTCTGTTTAGTGTGCAGTCCTTGCAGATGCTTGCAGTTGTGTTAGCAGTATAAACCATTTGCTAGTGTCCAGGGCACAGTTTGCAATTTACCATCGTGGCTCAAAGAAGGCCTTTCGGTTTTCTCGGATTTAGACCTCTACGATGAATCTTTGTAGTGCCTACTTCGTAATCGATGTAAGTGGGCAACACTGTTGCCAGCATTTATGGTTGTGCTGGTGCATTCTGTGTTAGTCACTTTATATTTGTGTCCCAGTGTTTTATGTGGTGCCAGCTAATAGAAATAAATAAAATCCTGGGACTTTTTTCCCTCCTGGGTCCACACTGCTTGTTGTGGTCATTTTATCAAAGGCAAACATGTTTGTTTTTCCACTTCTTTGAAAAGTATTTCATGTTCATTCTGATAGTTGTAGCAATCTCTCTCCAGGAATTTGATGACATTTGTGAGTTCTTATATTGATAATATGATTATTATTCCATTTATTGAGGCACGAGGCTGATAAATTCAAAAACTGTGGCAAAAAAGTACCCAGAAATGCATAGGAGGAATAAACTGTGTTAAACAGGCCAATAACAGTAGCTGTGGGCTGCTGTGACACCACGTGTGGTTACATTTTTAGGGAGGTGCACGTCAGGTTACACAGTGAGAAGATACACACACACACACACTCACACACCCAAATGCAGATATAATTAATACACATAGAGAAGGGGGGGGGTAGCACTAAAATTAACAATGTTATTAGTTTTTATACTTATACTGAGGAGCACCATCTTGTAGGATATTATTGCAGAGTAAATAGAATTGTTAACTGTGACACCACTGTGGCTGGAGTTTGTCAGAAACTGAGAGTCAAATCAATTCAATTCCATTTCATTTCTATAGCACCAAATCAAAACAAACAGTCGCCGCAAGGCGCTTTATATTCTAAGGTAAAGACCCAACAATGATCTACAGAGAAAATTGGCAGTCAGAGTTCTCAGGCAGACGCCACACTGTTAGAGCTAGACATAATGGTGGCTGACACACTGGTGTGGAGTGGGTGTCACTTTGGTGACTATCACAATGAGTTAAAAGTTATAAGCGGGATGAAATTGGCAGTCTATTGTTTTTTTCCTTTTCAGTTAGGGTATGAATTGTCTGTTCATTATAAGCTCGACTTCGTTCAAAAGCAATAAACGTTTCAGATGAAATCATCTGCTGCAGAATAACAAGTTTTTTTTGTTAAACAAGTGGTGGAAAAGGACTGTATAGGACACGGAAGTCTGTATCCTATTTGATAAAGTTTTAACAAATAGAAGTAACTGTATGCCAAAGTTTAATTAGGAAGATCTTTAATCACCTGTTTTCCTGGGCTATTCAATCATTTCCTTGCCCACCGCCTATCCGCCTCTGAGTGCTTTAAGTCCCAGGGCTCTTCTCTCGTTCTGCCTTTTTCGACTCTCATTCGTGCAACCAGCCTCCTTCCTATCGCCGCCTCACCCTGGTCATTCAGAGCCCTATCCAAGTCTCTATCTTCCATCGTTACCATCACCACCATCTAGGCTTTGAGGGGTCCTATCCTAATTCCTGTCACAGCTGGGATTCTGTTCTGCTATGATGGGTCATCTGAGTCTAATCACCAAATAGTTTGACTGAATTCTGTATCTCTGTAAATCCTGTTCACTTCTTCTAAATGAACTCTCCTTAATGAAATGATATCACTCTTCTCCACATCCACAGAAACAATACTGAGCACAGGATGCCGGTCAGTGAAAGCTGGAGCGAGTTCCATACTAAACTGAGAGCCAATAGGCACTAACATGTGGGAGAGTTAAAAGTCTAACAACAGAATGCCACCGACACCAGCCTGATTGTTTGAACAAAAGGTTGGACTGAGCTCTCTGACCTCTGCCATGAACTGCTGCTTATGGCATGTTTTTCTTTTTACACACTTATGTATGTAAACCTTAGAAACAGCTGTGGGTAACAGTATGTTCTCCCCCAGGAAACGGCAGGATGGGTCATTTTGTACTAGCTTTACACTAAAGTTAAGTCACCTCTAGTGGAAATGTAAACTGTCTCCTGGTCTACTTACCTTTATGTGCCGTTTTCAAGCATTTGTTTAATGTGGCAAAAGGATGTATTTCAATCAAACTGTGATCTTTTGGTAACTAGACATGTAGTATTGGTGTCTAACTACTCAAAATACAAGTGTGAATTGAATCGAAAAACAGAAAGGGGGGGGGGACCAAACACCTGTTTCTTGTATGAAATTCTGACATTTTTACATGGAAAACACATTGGAAAATTACTGTAGATGAGCAGTTTCTAAAAATAGCCTCTCTGACTCCAACAGCCACACCAGTTTTAAAGTTGTGAAAAGACTGGTGTGAGCTTATGTGGTTAAAAAAGGAGAAAAGAAATCAATCTTTTAATATTGAATTCTGGTTTCTTTGAACCATCTAAAACATTTTTAAAACACAACATTCTGGCACCAGGTGACAGTTCAGCACATGCTGGAATATAATGTGGTGAGGCTCTCAGGCATTCTGTACCACGTTCAAACAATTAACCCCCGATTTTATTCGCAGCCTTTCTCACTCAGTACTATCCCTGCCAGGTGAGCACACATACAGACATGATTTACTTTTCTGTCTTTCTCTTTTGCATTTGGATGACTTTTAGCGTGCAGCGTGTCGACACTTCTGTCTGATATCAGGACACTGTGTCTTTTGTTTGGTGAAGTAACCTCTTTACGTGTGCATGATAACTTCATCATTTTGATTAATTAACTAGCAAACATACAACTCGGTTTTCAAAAGCTTCAACAAAAATGTAAAACCTGATTTTTCTGTCTGGCATTTGAGTGAAATGTAAAAAAAAAAGAATGCCTTTGTGTAGGTGAGTAAACGATATATGCTAACGAGAATACATTTATTCAGAGGTTTACTCATAGAAGTTGGAGGAAAAAAAAGCACAACTGTTTGACTTGTTATCTGCTTGCTGCTGGTCATGTCCACACATATCCAGCTGCCCACAGAGTGCTACAGGGATAACTGTTTTGACCTGGAAGTTTGTTACTCTTGTTTCCACAACAAATAAGTCTTTGGATTATTGTAGAAACTATGCTTAGTGGTAGGGCTGGGGCGATTAATTAGATTTTAATCTCATTTCCAATTTTGAGCTCCAACATCAAAGAAAAAACAAACAAAATTTCTCTTTGGCCTTAATTTTTTACTATAAAACTCTAGTTTATTTCTTGCTATAAATGAAGCTTACCCCTCTCCAGCAGTGTGCCTTCACCACTTTCTTTAGACTTGCTGGTTAGTTCAGTCCGAGCCAAGAGCTGAACCAGGCCTGGGAAAAAGACTTCAACCACCAAGAGCCGCAGAGTGGGTAGAACCTTTATGGTTTCCATAGATGAGTGGATGCTTACAGCTGCCTGTGTCTCATGGTTGTTTAGGGTGTCTCACCAGGTCTCACTCAAACAGTTACCTGTCACCTTCAGCTTCTGCAACTTGCACCGAGGCTGCCCTGCAAAGTCTCCCAAGGCATGCAAGTCAGCTGCTGCCTCAGCCTTTCTGCAACTCCATCTGCATCCACAGATGTTACCTGTTCAGCGCAAAACTCACTGTGGATGAACCTGTGTGTTCCACTGCTTTCACCCTTTTTTTCATTTATTTCTTTTTTAGTTTATACATATGTTGGAAAAAAAGGTTAAAGAAAATTCACTGTAAAACTTTTGTCTTAAACTTCATTATGTTTATTAATTTAATAGATAACTGTGTGAAAATACTGCAATTATATTAATGATTAATAATGACTTTTACTACAATCAAACATCCTTACTTAGTGAGAAATAAAACTATGAAATTGTGTTTTGTTTAGCAAGATAATCTTCACTTAAATAAAATCCTGGGACTTGGAGGTTCTGGGTTGCCCACTCGCCACAGCCCAGAACCTTCAAGTGGCCCTGCCCGAGGTTTCGCCATAAACACATTTTGCAAGTCTTCAGATATTCCAATGGAAATTCCTACCGGGGCATTGGTGGTGAATGCACCCACAATGGTGCGTGTCGTTGTGAAAGTGCATCTAGAAGTGATGATAGTCTCAGTTAAATCCAGACACTAATCTGACACATTTAATTTGCAGTGAATGCACTGCAGTGCCTAAAGATTACCATTTGTTGAGACACCACAGTGAGAAACACCAGGCTTTCACCACAAAATCTCCTGAGAGATAGCAGGAGAAGTGGTGCCAAAATACAGGAGAGGGCTGCAGCAGTTTCTGGAATGCTGGCAAAGAACGAAAGACAACTCAGAGATTCTGAAATCATTACAGGCTCCGTGCTGGACACCCTTCATTCGACTGAAATTTATTTCAAATAGAAGGGTTTGAAATGTTATTAGAAGACCTGAAGAATGCTGATCCAATAGCTACATCAGTAGAAGGATCCAGAGACGAAACTCATACTGCACATTTATGCATATGTCAGTATTTTTCTGTCAGAATGTGGCTTGGCTTACTGCCATTGGAAGGACACACAACTGGGAATAGTCTGGGATAGTATTTGAGAAAATATTTTTTCAAAAGTCAGTTGTCTGGATATGAAGCACCTGTGCATGCTTGTGATGGATGTGGCAGGTAAGATAGGGTTTTGGCAGCACGTTGGTCCATTCCTGTACCTTATATCCTTAGACTGCAAAGTTAGGTGGGGGTCAGGAATGTCTGCTGAGCTCCACAATTCGCTTTTGCACAGTGACATCAGGTGGCTGTCCCTATTGTCCTCACATGAAAAAAAAAAGACAGACTTGAGTTGTTTACTGGATGACCAATTCAAGGCTAATGTCAGATTTCGGAGCAACATGTTTAAACACTTGAATGACTTAATGTGGGACAACAAGGCAGAGACAAAGCTGTGACTGAATTTGTGGAACAGATGCAGCCATTCCAAGTCAACCTGAATCTTTTTACAACTTACCTGAGCACAGGCTGAATGCTAGATTTTACAATGCACCTTAAATGCATCTCATCCCTGGCACACATCACAGTTGTGATGACAGATTTCATGGCAAGGTTTAAAGAAAACTTTTCTGGTTGATTATTGCCCGGCTTTACCCACAGAGTTGTTGAGATTTGCCACACACCCGTTCATACCTGTTTCAGCAGAGAGGAAATTCATACTCTAACTTTTTGGCATACACTAATCCGCAGCCATGGCACAGGAGCTTAACACTAACAGACCTGCAAAGTTTTGCACTAATGTCAACAAGCATCAGTTGTAATGTAAAGAAATTAGCAGTCTGGATATGTCTAGATAACATACACAGATGCATCAAGATTTTCACACATGAACTTAATAAAAAGTTCTTGTTGCACCATAACTGACAGTCCTCTTCACACACGCCTTTGGATTACACTGACATCAGTGTGTCAGTGTTCTGTGTTTAGGGCAACAACAAAAAAATCATCCTACATATCAGCATAATATGTAACAAAGCCATCTCTAATCATATGTGGTGATTTAAAAAATCCTGTGTGCAGCAGCAGACATATTCATGTATAAAAGTGCTGTCACTTGTTATGGGTTTGTGCACTGGTTGCTTTGATAGGATTGTTCTCTTTTACACTGTTAAATGCACTTTGCCTCGGTCAGATCTTCTTATTCTTTCAGCTGCTCCCTTTAGGGGTTATCACAGTGATCTTTCTCAGCATGAAGCCACACTGCTGCTCACTACCTTCAACAACTCTTTCCCATATCTTCATGGTATGGCTCATCAACTTTATCCCTCTGTAGTCCTTTCTCTCCATAGAACCAGCTCTCCCTTTACAAGTAATAGTGGGCGGTTGGGTGGCTGTGGCTCAGGAAGCACAGAGCAAATTATCTACTAATCGGAAAGTTGGTGGTACGCCTGATGTATGCCAACGTAGCCTTGGGTGAGATACCGAAGATTGAGTTGCTCCTGATGCATACATCGGCATGTGAATGTGTGTGAATGTTAGATAGAAAGTCCTTAGATGTTGAAAAAGTGCTTATATGAATGGGTGAATTGGATAAAGCGCTTTGAGTGCTCAAGTAGAGTAGAAAGGTGAGTGTCTATTTACCAATGTCCCTACTCTCACCTCCACAGTCCTGCCTTTACTTGTCTTTCACCGTCTCCTCTTCCTTTGTCTTCGGCCATCGGTAGCATAGTTTCCACCCTCCTGTCAGCCAGCAGCATTGTTAACATGGGCCCAGACTAAACTAGTATGGTAATCTTATTCCAGATTTGAGCTGGCAAGGATTTCACACCAGATTTGAAACTCAGTGGCCCTGCCATGAACAAACCACACTAGAGCTGCATGACTTCAGCATCACCGTCACTAAGCTCTCATGTTCTGCACGAAAACATGAAATGTTTTCAGGAAGTGCTAAAGCCTCATTTAAGCACTTTTAAGCAAATGCCTGCTCTGGGATAATAGCTTCAAAAAAATTATATATAATATTTTCTTATATATTTTATATTATAGAGAAAGACAGGAAAGTAGCAAGAGAGACAAGGGAAGACACACAGCAAAGGGCCTTGGACTCAAACCCAGGCTGCTGCACTCTGGCCATGTGGCACATAGTTGCCTACTCATCCACTGAGCTAAACTGGCACCCAGAATGAGCTTTTTTGAAATAGGTCTGATCTAAACACAGTTTAAGACTAAAAACTGTGTAGCATATGGATATGGCTGCCAGGTCTGAAGTGTGAAGCCAGTGTGGAAGCTGCTTTAAAGCGGCATTCTTTCTAATAACCAAGAGTGGGTGAATCATGGCTGCAGAGCAAGTCAGACGGTAAAAGAGTCTATGAGTCTGTGGCACACACTTTTCTGGTGAGTTTGTAGTCTCAGCCGCTAGTTTTACTAGTCTAGGTTAATACAGCATGGTCATTTTGGTGCTTTGTTCCCTGTCAGAGTTAAAAATGTTGATAAAGCATGGTCCCTTATAGGCCAGGCCTGCCTTATAATGTCAGTATAACTTTTGAGCCTGCAAAGTCCCTCAGTTTCACAGACAGATTCACCCACTCCTGCTCAAGGATGCATTGTGTGGTGACTTGTGTGGTGAAAACAAACTTTTAAGATGTTTTTAGGTACCAGTATATTTGTGTAAACTTAAAATATCCAGTTGATTTGCTGCTTATTTGCAAAAGTGCTTAGGTGTCAGGTCCTGCTAACATATCTGCCATCTTCCTTTGCTTGTTATCACCTGAGTGGGCAGCTCATGATACCCACAGAGAATGACCTGCTCCCACTCCCCACTGTCCCTTGTCTTTCACTGGAGGCTAAACATGGATATAATTGACTTATATTATAGTTAATGGGTAATCTTTGGTTTATTTCAGGGTTTTATTTTTGAGGGGGAAAATTGATTTGGGTGGGATTACAGCAGTCTAATTTTCTTGCCCCTTTCTTCCAGCTTGCTAGTGGATACTTTACTTCTAAAATGAAGGAAACAAACATGACAGAGGGAAAAAAATAGCGATTGCAAACTTTTTTGAAAAATGCCATTTTTTGTTCAGCTAGTTCAGCATGAAAACACTGCAGTTATCTTTAAAGTTGTTGAAAGATTCAGTAAGGTAACATTGCAGGATACTCCGTAGGTTTGCCGTGGCAACAGCTCACATCGCAGTGGATTGATGACCTGAAAGTTTGGGTGAAGTTAAATGAAGGAGCCAGACTGCCCTCAGCATCAGTGGAGGGCCTGCTGCACCTCACAACTGAATGAGCAAATCTGACAAGGCTCTGGCTGCATAATTTTCCATTTAATATCAGGCACTTTAGAGGCTTAGTGAAGATGTATTGTGATGGTTTCCATTTTTTGGTAAGGTACAGTGCCATATCAAACTGATCTGTGTGCATACATTTCTGTGTGATGTGTCTAATTACTGAAGAAGAAAATGGAAATCAAAACAAGCTGGATAGGGCCCATCAAACATATGAATCTGTAACTTGATGATCCAGCCATGGTCGCCAGTATAATTAGAACCAAGTCGTTCGCTCATCTTTATTCCCTGATGTAGATGTCCTTTACTTGTTTTAATGGCTTGGTTGGAATTAAAACTAGCATTTTAAAATATTTCAATCCAGGGAAGAAAATGATAACCTTTTTACTAGGAACATAAAATTAGCATCTGGACCAGGATTTTGGTGCTGCTCATGGAAATAAATTAAACTGTCAAGTCATCTATGGCAGTTGTCAAATTTTTTTCTAATATTTATTCAACAGTAATCTAAATGCCTATAGGTCTATCATATGTTTTAATCTGCTCGTGCATCTGTAGACTCAAGAGGACCATCTTTTGTGCAAATTTGGTATGAATAGAACCGGTAATTTTGCTGCAATTTTGTTAACAAACAGACAAACATACCAAAATCAATACTCCGTTTCCCCTCTGGGGGCAGCATTCTCTCACTCACAGTTAGTGGCTGAGTCCATTTATTATCAGACAGTTGTGTTTACCTTTTTTAGATCATAATGACAACAGAAACTACCCAAATGACCCTGATCAAATGTTTGCATAGCCTGGAAATAACACACACACACAACTTGACCCACAGGTTTAAAGGTAATAACCCTCACCTGTTGTCTTGTAATTAGTGTGTATGTATAAAAAGTCACTGAGTTTCTGAGCTCCTGTCAGCTCGCTGCATGTTCCATCCAGTGTTGCACTGATGTTGTTGGCCATGGGAAAAGCTAAGGAAGTATCAAAGGATCTGCAGTAGGAGAACTTTATAAAATAGGAAAAGGATATAAAAAATATCGAAGGGATTTTGTTGAAACAAAGCCAAGGTCAGGTAGACCAACAAAAATTTCAGCCACAACTTCTTGGAATATTGTTTGGGATACAAAGGAAAACTCACAGTCCCATGAGATTGGAGTGACCATCTCACGGGACCTGTCCTGGACCCATCACATTAACAACACTGTGAACGAGGCCAGACAGCGTCTTCACCGCCTCAGGCATCTGAGAGACTTCGAGCTCCCACTCAAGGTGCTCAGGAACTTTTACACATGCGCCAGCAAGAGCGTCTTATGTGGGAGCATCACTACCTGGATGGGAAACTGCACTAAACAGGACTTCATGGCCATTAAAAGGGTGGTTTGTTCAAGCTGTCATTGATGTTAAAGGAGGCAGTACATGCACCAAAGTCACTTTGAAGATGGCAACTGAGTGGGAGTGGTCACAGACCTGGTCCCCGTCTTCAAGGCAACCATTTCAAAGTCTACAAGGATGCAAGTTCATTGTGCATGCTTGCAATTTTTGTCGTGCTGCCATCCCCAGCTATGTTCCCAAGTGTGTCTCTCTGCTTTTATCACAAATGGCTAATATATTCTTGTAACTGTTTACCCTGGCAGGAGTTACACTATGTTCTTATTAGCCCATTGTAGAGTGCTGCAGTCACATGTTGAGTACACACAGAGCAAAGTCATTTTCAATCTTCTGCTGAGATTCCCAAATCCTCATTGTATGTATTTCACTTATATTGTGAACTCCCTAATGAACAGGATGTAAACAGATTATGAAATTGGGATGAATCTCTTTCAGTCAATCATTATTTCAATAAATGTTTGTGTAGTATAAGCCTCTCAGGTGCAGAAATTCAAAACAAAATCTGTGTTTTGTGAGGTTTCGTGATAAAACCTCATAATGATGCAGAGGACTACACTCCATGCACCTTTTCATTTTTCTGTTCCAACAGTAGGATGTCAGAGTGGCTCCTTTTGGATTTCCTGCTAACAAACTGTATCCTGCAGCACTTTCTTTTTTTTTAGGAAGTACAGAGTATTTATGCGAAACCAGGGATGTGAGTGATGGATAGGTAGCCTGGCAGAAACTGCCTGCTGAGCAGCACTTTATTCTTCATGACTGGCTGCAACCCTTGCTGTGCTCAATAACACACCAAAGCCATATGTCTACAAAAGCACACCAGTTTAACTCATTCATTTGATGACCATCAAATGCTTATAAAAGCCAAAGAAATTCAGTGTTCCTGCTCTGTGCTGCTTTATGCATGACCCAGAAACAGTAGCTGGAGTTAGATGCACAAGTGGCTTTTTTTTTTTGGTTTTTATTTGTATTTTTTATGAAATAATACATCATCCCTGGTGTTTAGAGCATTCTCATTCCAGTTATATCAGTTGATATCATCAATTTTTGTTTGTTTTATTTTGTTTTTATTTTTCAAAGGTGCTGTTGTGTTTCTTTCTTTCTTTCGTTTTTGCTGATTGGACTCAGTAGACAGCCACTGTTTCTGTGTAGCTGCTGGTAGACATTTCTCAGCTTCATTCTGGGACTTTATGAGAAACACAATACTTTTTAGACACAAATAATTGTTAAACCTGTTGACTGAGCTGGTACTCATTTAGTGCTTTTCTACTCTGAGCACTTGAGGTGCTTTTAAAACTGTCTACTAACATACAGATGAGTAAAACTGATAATGTTTCCTGCCTAGCTCCAATGTTAATCATTATCATTTTATTAATAGTCACAGCCATTAGATGCTACCTTAATGATAACAGCCGAACGTCGTTATCAGTAATTGCTAATAGTTAAATAGTCAGACTAAGATGAAGACAGCACTGTTGATATCAATGCTTTTGCAAATATCTAATTAAATATAAAATTTTTGCATCAATTAGGACTTTAGTATCTTTTAACTGTATGCATAATCGAATTTTATAACATATATATGCAAAATTAAATGCTGCCTTAGGTTTGCTTTGATAAATCCGAGGGCTAATATCTAAACTGATAACACGGATATTAGACCATCACATTCACTTGATGCGTGGTAGTTTTACTTAATTCACTTTAAATCTTACTTTAGTATGTGCATGTATGGACAGGATTATAATGCTCACTGAGATAAGAATTGGTTTTTAAATGGAAAGTACTGTATTACGGGTTGTGTGAGTTGGAATATCATCACCCTCTTACAACAAAGGCCTCAGGTCCTTTTTTCATTTTTTTTCAGAAAAAGACAAAAAACTGAACCAAACACTGAAAATGTGATTTAGGCAAAAACAAACTTTTTGTTAAAAAATTACTTTGACCATTATTTTAAAAGGGTGATGATATGGTTGTTGTTGGAGAAGACAATGCATACAGACCCTGATTATCTAATTAACCTCTGTAGGATAAGGGTTAGGTTCAGATCTACTGCTTTATGTGATATTTTTAAGTATATGTTAAAATCAAATTGAATTCTTATAACAGAAAAAAACTGTATAGAAGGCCTGAACCCTGAACTCTCTTAGGCAAGCTTTCTTGTAATTTCTTTTAGTCTTAAAGAAGAGTTTTCCAGGCTTCCTGAAGGACATTCCCAAGCTTCTTGAGATTGGGAGCATTCCGCGCTTGAGGACATTGAGTTCGAATCGACCATGTCCGACACCTCCACTGCTGAGTCTTCTGCACGGAGCTACAGCTGCAAGGTGGTTGGTGCCTGTTGTGGTGATAATCCCTGAACCAGATGGTGGACACCAGAGGAGAAGGGAGCCAATAAGCTGAAGAAGGTGTCCTCTCAGGCTTGGTTATGTGGGACTTTGGAGGCAGCTGATGGGTACCAACAGGTCAAGTGGCATGCGGCTTGGGCAGTGGCTGAAGTAGACACTTGGGCATAGGGGGAGTTTGGTGAGACCATGGGAAAAGACTTTCAGAGTGCCTTGAGCGATTATGGCAAAATGTCAGGCTACTCAGGAGGGGAGAATGGTGTGTTATTCACAGGGTGTATATTGCAGGTGGGGCACTGCTGCCTTCAACTGAGGATATAGTTGAGTGGTGAAAAGGATACATAGAGGACATCCTTAATCCCACTGACATGCCTTCTGTAGAGGAAGCAAAGTCTGGGGATGCGAGGGATGACTCGCCCGTAACTGGGGATGATGTCACTGAGACAGTTAAACAACTCTTTGGTGGCAGGTCCCCTGAGCTTTGCCCTGAGTATGGTGTATTGGCCCATTGTTATGGAACATTCAGTTCCTGTACATCTGCAGCGAGAGCTTGGTCTACGACCCAGGACACACTAGAGAGATTATCTCTCCACTGGCCTGGGAATGCCTCAGTGTTTCCCCAATGGATGGATGGATGGATGGATGGATATCAGATCATTTTATTAAACACTTAAGTTGTTTTTTTCCTAAACTATTCAAAGGTTTGTAAAGCATGAATAGTAAATAAAAATAATAGACTGCCCCATCTGTGAACCAGCTGCTAAAAAAATACATTTCCATTATTTAGTTAGTGGAGGACTACTGTGTTTGGCAGAGTGTAACAGTGTTAGGTAGATGTAAGCACTCTAATTCATTTAGTAATGATTTATTGTTCTTACTCCCTAACTGTTTTCACTACGTTCAAGTTAAAAGCATGTTTGAATTTTCACAGAAACTCTTGGTCTGAAAGAAGTGAAACAAGGCTGTATCTTATCCCCACGCCTTGTTTTCTTAATTCCCCACTGGCTCCTGGAATTATGGGAAGGCAGGTACAAGGCAGCGTGCCAGCTACCCCTTAAAGTTTCCCAAAAGACACTTCTCAGGCTAGATCATCAAGCTGCATGTACACTGGCTTATCGATCCTTCCCAGGCTTTCAGAAGCAAAGAGAAAAGGGGAGGAAGTGGAGGATTCAAACTGTGCTACCAGAGCAGCAGGATGAGCAGCTGTGAAAGAAGAGAGGCAAACCAAAAGCAAAAGACAAAGAGACAGGAAAAGAGAAAAGAGACAAATATAGATTTTTGTGCCCTTAGGCCAGTTTGACTGTACAATAATGCAAGCTCCAAACACACTTAGACTGGATCAGATCTGCCTGTAAAAAGCACTGGGTTAAAGTTTAATTGATTATGTTTATTGTGGTATATAGTACAGCCTTAGTAGCTAAGGGTACTTCAACATCTTAAACACCTATGAAGAGAATTAACCCTCTTGCTGTGATGACCAAAACCTTGCATTCAACAGCAGACATAAATAAAACATTAATACATTTAAATGCCAGCCAAGACTGCCAAAGTCTGCAACAGGCAGGTACCTCCAAAATAATAATAAAAAAAAATCTCAACACATAACAGTGACTTTCGGTCAGTTCTCTGGTCTGCATCCCACTAGAGGTTCTTTTGATATAAGATGGAACTGGGATCTTCAAAGTATCCTTGTTTTTCCACAGAAAAATCTACAATAACTGCATAAGTCAGCATGTTTCAAGCCCATATTGAAAAGTTTCCAACTTCTTGGTGAAGTTTAGAAGTTTGTTGAAATAGAGGGGGTTTACAGCTGGTGTCATGCTGGTATGTTCAAATCAAACAGAAACTGGTTTTATTTAGATTTCTTATGGCATCTTCAGCAAAGAACTTCAGTAAATATATATATATATATATATATATATATATATATATATATATATATATATATATACATATATATATATATATTTTTAATTCCTCTGTTTTCTCAAAGCAGATTTGTTTCAAAATCTACACTTTATTTTAAATGCAAGACCAAACACATGAACTCTTCCCATCTTTAAATAAAGCCAGTCATAAAGGAATATTTTGGAGCTTTGAAAACAAACGGCAAAAGCTATCCCCAAACTCCTGTCTGTTATCTATGCTACGTTCATGATGCTGCAGCTGTCTATTATGATATCAAGAAATAAATAATATTGGTCTTTTTTTTAAATTCATGAATTGTTTTTGATTTTTGTAGCTTTATTCAATGGGTTACAGTGAAGAGAGACAGGAAAGTGAGAGAGAGAGATGGGTGAAGACACACAGTAAACACCAGCAGGTCAGGACACAAACCCAGGTCGCCTGCTGATCCGCTGGAGCCACCCTGGCGCCAGAGTAGTGGTCTTTTAACTTTCTTCGTCCAATCCCTTGCTCAAGGACACTAGACTGGGAACCGAGCCATCCCCACAGGCAGGAGATGGAGACCGTGCAGGAACGGGAGACAAAAGCAATGCTGCAGGGCCAGCATGCTGATGAGGCTATGGAGGCAGCCACATAAGCTACTGTTCCCTAGTATTTTTCTTTCCATCACAAGATCCTCTGCAAATAAGATGGACAAAATGAATTGAACAAGACTGTCAACAACAGCTGTGAGCAACAGCTGCATTCTGCTAATCAGAGACCTGGCTTCATACACTCATTGCTGATTCAACTATTGAGGTAGCAGGCCATGACAAGACTACAGACTCCAGTAAGAGCAAAGGAGAGGGGTTATACCTGTATGTCAACAGCAACTGGTGTACTAAGACTAAAGTCACTGCTCGGTGGACCTGGACAATGTTAAATGCACATCTGTATATCTTTCCTGGGAATTTACTGTGGTCATGATAACTGCTACGTATATTCCACCGGATGCTAATGCTAACTATGCTTTTGGACACTTACATAACACTATTAGCAGTCAAGGGAGTATTTATCCTGAGGCTGTTCAAACCATGTGGGGGGACTTTAACTGCGCTAATTTAAAAACAGTGGTCTCAAATTTCCATCAGCACATTAAATGTGCTACTGGGAAGCAAATACACTGGACAAGGCCTACTCCAACATCAAACATGGGTTCAGCGCTAAACTATTACCACACCTGGGCCAGTTTGACGTTTTTAATTCCGGCACACAACCCCCTAAGGAAAAGTGACCTTACCACATCAAAGACTGTTAAAACACGGCCTGAAGGTGCCTCTCATCAGCTGCAGGGCTGCTCTGAGAGAAGAAACTGGGATATTTTTGATTATCATGACCTAGAAGAGTTTACAACCACTGTCCTGTCCTACATTTAGTATAGCACAGATGTTCTTACAGTGGGCAAGTACATCTGTGTTTATTCCAACCAGAAGCCCTGGATGACGAAAGGATCAGAATACTGCTTTCCGGTCTGGTGATGGGATAAAATAAAGTGTGACCATAGCCAACATGAAAAGAGGCATCAGAAAGGCCAAGGCTGCTTACAAGAAGAAAATTGAAGACTACTTCTACTACAACAACACAAGGCAGGTTTGACAGGAGGTTCAGCACATCACCAGCTACGAATCTGGCAACATCTCACCTACTCACAATGATTCTTTGCTGGCGGAAAAGCTGAACCACAACTTTGCCTGCTTTGAAGTGCAATCTCCAGAGGAAGCTAATTTATATCCACCAGCCTCATCTTCACAGTAGATGAGCATGAGATAAGGTGCACACTGAGAGCAGTACACCAGAGGAATACTAGGCTACTCTTTGCAGACCTGAGCTCAGCATTTAACACTATCCTCCCTCACAAACTGGTGACCAAATGCACAGATCTAGGAATGTCTCACTTCATCTGTATCTTCTGACTGATCGTGGCCAGAGGGCGAAAGTAGTTTGCTACATCTCTTCAGCCCTCACTCTCAGCACCGGCTTCCTACAGGGCTGTGTGCTGAGACCACTACTCTTTCTATCCACCCACCACCCACAACAACAGCCCCAACCACTCCAGCATCATCAAATTTATGGATTTGACCACCATAGTGGAGCTCATTACAGGGGGTGATGAGTATGCTTGTCAGGATGAGGTGAAACAACTGTTTGGGTGGTGTAGAAATCCACAAACACCACAGCACCGGTAAAGACAGCACAGCTGAGGATCCTCAGGAAAAACCACCTCAAACAAAATCTACTTGTGTCGTTCTGTGGTTGCTCCACAGAAGTCATATTGGCATACTGCATCTGTGTGTTGTTTGCCAGCTGCACAACAGAGAAGAAAGCACTCCAGAGGGTTGTCACCACCACACTGAAAATCATCAGATGCCCACCACACCCTCTTACCTCTGTGGAAGAGCTTTATAGTTCCTACTATCTCAGAAAAGCTCAGAGCATCTTGAAAGTTTCATTGCACCCTTAACACATTTAGTTGGAATTGTTGGCCTCAGGCAGACATTTCAGGACATTAAAAATAAGAACAGAAATATTTGTAATTTTAGAGATATTGTGTAAATGCAAGAAAGTAGTTGTACCTGTTGTATTTATTTAATATGCACATTGAAGTACATATCCTGGTCAGAAATGACTCCAAGCTTTCTCACAGTGTTACTGTAGGCCAAGGTAATGCCATCCAGAGTAAGTATCTGAATGGACACCATGTTTCTAAGATTTGTGGGCCTGAGTACATTCAGTTTCATCTGAATTTAGAAGCAGGAAATCAGAGGTCATGCAAGCCTTTATGTCTTTTAAAACATTCCTGCAGTTTAACTAATTGACGTGTGTCATCTGGCTTTATGAATAGATAAAGCTGACTATCATCTGCATAACAATGAAAATGCATGCAATGCTTTCTAATAATACTGCCTAAGGGAACCATGTATAATGCAAATAAAATTGGTCTTAGCACAGAACCCTGTAGAATTCCACAATTAACCTAAGTGTGTAAAGAAGACTCCCCATTTACATGAACAAATTGGAGTCTATTAGATAAATATGATTCCTTTAATACCTATGGCATGCTCTAATCTCTGTAATAAAATGTTATGGTCATCAGTAACAAAAGCTGCACTGAGATCCAACAGGACAAGCACAGAGATGAGTCCACTGTCAGAGGCTGTAAGAAGATCATTTGTAACCTTCACTAATGCTGTTTCTGTACTGTGATGAATTCTGAAACCTGACTGAAACTCTTCAAATAAACCGTTCCTCTGCAGATGATCAGTTAGCTGTTTTACAACTACTCTTTCAAGGGTTTTGGAGAGAAAAAGAAGGTTAGAGATTGGCCTATAATTAGCTAAGACAGCTGGGTCAGTGATGGCTTTTTA